>CAKNYM010013143.1:0-28693 GCA_932195095.1 Andricus curvator | reverse complement strand
ATGTTAATATCCTCTCTTTGAGGATGCCAGTGAATAGCTTGTAGCTATGCCAGTGAATAGCTTGTAGCTTTTTTTTCTTTTTTTCTATTATTATTATTATTATTATTATACCATTAAGCCATTTTACTTTCGGGGTAGGCGTGACTTGCTCGGTTGGAAAATAGTAGTGTGTAGATGGGTATATAGGTATAAGGTAGATAGGTATATAGGTGTAAGGTATAAATATTTTAGATTGATCTGGAATTCTCGTGTATTTTATTTAAATGACATGTTCATTCCGCAACACTGCTCCGACCCAGGTTGCTGATCAATCTCCCTAGCGATCACCCCAAGTGAAGAGCCTCACAAAATTGTTATGTGTGGTTCCCCACTTGGGCCCATTAGTATCCAAGATCTTTGTTTCAGGCGTCATTCAGTCTATTGTCACTCTGTTTACAAAATATTTGTCGCCACACTTTTTCATGCAAGCTCTTGTGTTTCTATGGCTTCTTATGTCTCTTCAGATTAATGTCTCATTCGCAGATTCTAACCATTCTTTCGGCGGTCTACCTCTGGGCATTCTGCCATTTATTCTACCTTTATACACTTATACACTGATTTCTTTTCCATATGTCAACTAATGTCTCTCCTGTATCACATTCTTGGAGGATTATCTCGTTTCGGACTTCGTCCATCAGTGTTTTCCCGCATATTGTGCGCAGAGGTTTCATGCCAATCGCGTTAATTTTACTCCTGTCCTTTTCTTGACAGGTCCATGTCTCGCTACCGTATAATACAGTCGGTACGAATATAGAATTATGTATCGCCATTTTAACCTTTTTTGATATGTTTTTATTTCTGAGAATGGACCCTGCTCTACCGATAACCTGCTTACCTTTATTTATGCGCCTATCTAACTCCCTATCTATTTTTCCGTCGCTAGTGAATAGGTTGCCCAGATATATGTACTTGTCAACTTTTTCTAATGTTGCACATTGTTTTCTCGTTATTTCCTTCAAACACCATGATTTTTGTTTTACTTACGTTAATTTTGAGGACCATGTTCTTTATGCTTGTATTAAGTTTATTCAACATTCTTTACAAGTCCTCGATTGATTCTGCCATAAAAATCTTGTCATCAAGAGAAAATTTTTTGTCTGTTAAACGAAAATTCACATTTTTGCCAATACGACAGAAGATATGAAAAAAGTCAAAGAAATGAAATTTTTTTAAAAGTTCTAGAAAAGTGTTTATTGTCACTTTCTTCTATCTCGTGATATTTTCAAGGTTTTTGCGAAAATATTTATAAGATCCTTCAAGATTTACTTTTTCCGACAATACAATTTTACGGTTTCATAAAATAAGCAAAAAAGGACATAAATTAACAGTTTCAACAACTTTTACATGAAAATTTTTTCTTTGGAGTCGGAATTTTTTTAATAAAATGGATACTGTCCATTTTTTCTAACTTACTTCAATAGTTTTTCACAAAAGCGTTGTTGAAACTGTTGAATGAAGACCATTTTGGTCTCTCATCACAGCATAAAATTGTATTGTTTAAATACAAATAAATTTTTAAGGATTTTATAAATATTTTCGCAAAAATCTCGAAAGGAAACAATTTTTCTTTGGCTTTTTTCATATCTTGTGTCGTTTTGACAAAAAATGTTAATTTTCGTTTTTCAAAAAAAAAATTAAACACTCTCTTCTCTCCAGCGTTCGTCCACAGGGCAAACTATCATGGAATATAACAAACGGTGGGGTTTTTGAGTATATATTTTTTGAATATTTTTATAAAAACCGGCGCCATTTTGTCACTTTCAAAACATTTTTTTAAATTTTCTGACGTTTTTCGAAAGAGGAGGAGAAATTCTTTAAGAATCAGAAAGAAAAAGATAAATATACCTATATTATATTAAAAATGATCACATCGTTAACAAAATTTGAGGCCTTTTTTTATAATACACGTTTTCAATTTTTAAAATTCAAACATTCATAACTTTGTCAAAAAAAAGTTTCGGCAAATGGGTAAGATACGTGTCGTTTTATTTCCTTTGAAAAACAACGTATTTGAGTAGGTCTTAAAGTTTATAATATATTGAAGACAAGTGAGCGTCCGAGTTTCAGAGTCTCAGACACTTGCAATCAGCAAACGTTGGTAAACTTTTAGTGTAGAACTTTTGTCAGTAAGCAGGTAAAAATTAAAAGATTAAAAAAATTATGAATTTTTCAATTGGCGATTTGAGAATAAGATATGCGAAATCTAACATTTTTTTAATTCCTGGCTTATGTAACTTGTTTGAAAAACATAAAAATTTGATAGGTTTAAGGAACATAATTGAGGCGTTGAAAACGTCGAAAATAATTTTTTTGCAGTTTCAAGCACTTTAGGTTTCGACATATCGATAAATGTTAGAAATATATAAAGAAAAAAATTTCATTCTGCCAAAAAACGTGGTTATAGTTGAGGTGGTTGTTGAGAAATGATTATGGATTGAACTTATGCTTTATGTTTCGTGTGATGTTTTTTATACTAAAATATCATTTTGAATGTTTTTGAAATATATATTTTATAAATATAAAACATGAGCAAATGCACTTTCAAATAATTGAGAATGACGACTATGTAAAGCTCATTTAGTTTTTCCTTCACTCTGCTCTAAAAATTAAAAATATATATATTAAAATCTTAAAAGTGTAGTTCATAAGAACCAGTTGCTTGTATAATTTTTGCAGATTTTTCTATTTTAATCCTATCATACTTTCAAACTGCACATTGCAAAATTATATATAATTTTTAATTCTGTAATTTTGGCCTGTTGATGATCATCGATTTGGTGAATGAGAAGGCTTTA
The DNA here is from genome assembly GCA_932195095.1 of Andricus curvator. Classification (NCBI taxonomy): domain Eukaryota; kingdom Metazoa; phylum Arthropoda; class Insecta; order Hymenoptera; family Cynipidae; genus Andricus; species Andricus curvator. Next base: position 25,859 of record CAKNYM010013143.1, on the reverse strand, counting down.
CACCCCCGTATCACACGGAAAAAAATGTGCAATGAATCAAGTAGGCTACATTATTATTATTATTATACCATTAAGCCATTTCCCTTTCGGGGTAGGCGTGACTTGCTCGGTTGGAGAATAGTAGTGTATAGGTTGAATAGGTATATAGGTGTAAGGTTGTAAGGTATGTAGGCATGTAGGTATATAGGTATAAGGTAGATAGGTATATGGATGTTAGGTATAAATATTTCAGATTGATCTGGAATTCTCGTGTTATTTATTTAAATGACACGTTTATTCCGCAACACTGCTCCGACCCAGGTTGCTGATCAATCTCTCTAGCGATCACCCCAAGTGAAGAGCCTCACAAAATTGTTATGTATGGTTCTCCACTTGGGCCCATTAGTATCCAAGGTCTTTGTTTCAGGCGCCATTCATTCTACTGTCACTCTGTTTACAAAATATTTGTCGCCACACTTTTCTGTCCTGGCATACTACTCTAGCTTCCTTCACGTCCATGCATTTTTTCATGCAAGCTCTTGTGTTTCTATGGCTTCTTATGTCTCTACGGATCAATGTCTCATTTACAGATTCTAACCATTCTTTCGGCGGTCTACCTCTGGGCATTCTACCATTTACTTTACCTTTATACACTTGTTTGGTCAGTCGTTCATCTTTCATTCTTTCAAGATGTCCGAACCATCCTAACTGATTTCTTTCCCATATGTCAACTAGTGTCTCTCCTGTACCACATTCTTTGAGGATAGTCTCGTTTCGGACTTTGTCCATCAGTGTTTTCCCGCATATTATGCGCAGAGGTTTCATGCCGATCGCGTTAATTTTACTCCTGTCCTTTTCTTGACAGGTCCATGTCTCGCTACCGTATAGTACAGTCGGTACGAATATAGAATTATGTATGGCCATTTTAGCTTTTTTTGATATGTTTTTATTTGTGAGGATGGATCCTACTCTACCGATAACCTGTCTACCCTTATTTATGCGCCTATCTAACTCCCCATCTATTTTTCCGTCGCTAGTGAATAGACTACCTAGATACACGTACTGGTCAACTTGTTCTAATCTCTCATCATTTATGATAATGTTGCATATTGTTTTCTCACTTTTTCCCTCAAACACCATGATTTTTGTTTTATTTACGTTAATTTTGAGTCCCATGTCCTTCATGCTTGTATTAAGTTTATTCAACATTCTTTGCAAATCCTCGACTGATTCTGCCATAACAATCTTGTCATCTGCGAAAGCTAACCCACGTACCTTGACTGTTTCGAGATCCACACCTTCTTCGTCGAAGAGGGCCATTCTTAAACACTTATCCATAAATATGGTAAATAGCCACGAGGACATAACGCATCCTTGTGTCACGCCTTGCATAATATCGAACCAGTCACTCAGTTTCCCGTTTACCCTTACGCTCGCTTTACTACCTGTATATATTGTTTTTATTGCTTGCAGGAGCCCTCCATTTACTCCGTACTCTTTAAGAACTTCCCAAAGTTTACTTCTATTTACCGTGTCAAATGCTTTTTCTAGGTCAATAAATGCACAGAAAACTTTCTTTCCTACTCTCAAGCTTTTTTCTGTGATCTGTCTTAGGCTAAATATCTGATCTGTACATGATCTTCCTGGCATAAATCCACTTTGGACTTTCCATATCTTTTCTTCTGTAATTTCCATTACCCTACGAATAAGTATTTTTGAGTATATTTTACTTACGGTACTTAGTAGACTGATACCTCTGTAATTGCTGCAGTTGCTTTTGTCTCCCTTTCTTTTGTATATTGGTACGATAATCGCTTTTCTCCAATCGTCCGGGACTTCTCCCGTCTCGATACATAAATTTATCAATTCGCACAACCTGTGAGGTATGTACTCGCCACCGTATTTAAGCATTTCAGCGCTGATACTATCTACACCAGCAGCCTTACCGTTTTTCAAGTTCTTTATTATGTTTTTGACCTCACTGACACATACTTTTTCAATTGGGTTTTCTAATGCATTATGTTCTATGTCGCAGTTTTGTTGTCCTATATCTTTACCTACATTATTTGGTTAATTTTACTTAGAAGAAGCCAGTATTCCATTATATATATTCTCATAATAATATATTATATATTCTCATGATAAGTAACTAAAACTTTAACTAAATGTTTCTTGATTCAAGTGAATTCATCTACTTATTTTGACTACTATTTTAATTTAAACATTTTGCATGTTCTTGAGACAAAAATATTAATATATTATGCTTGAATATTTTGTTTCAAACAAGTATTAATTTAAAACGATTGTCTGATGTACTTCGAAGATGACTATGGTATCAAGCTAGAATCACATCAGTTTACTCAATATAAGAACTGTAGACTTGATACAATACTCTCTTATCTGAACTGTGTATATACATAGGGAAATTTTCTAACGAAAAATAAGACGAAACGTCATACAAAATTTTATCAGATGCCGAAATATTTCAGTTTTTTTTAGTGTCAATTACTGGTCACACTTAAAAAAACTTAAAAAAGTCCGCTTCTGATAAAATAATGTAGAAAAAAATTTTAATTCAAAATTATAAAATTTTTCTTATTTTTTCGCTGAAAAATCTCCCTACATACAAAGTTCATATAAGAGAGATCTCGCAGATTTGGAATTAAGCAATTAATTATTAAATTAAGTAACATATTAAAGTATGTCAAGAAAGTATGAAATACAAACTGAGAAAGAAGACACTTGGTACAATAAATTTTAAAAATTTAAACTAGTTAATATAAATTTCATTTAAGCATTTCATTTCAACAATTTAATATAATAATGGTTTGCTTTAGGAATGCATGTACTTTTCTTGAGTACAAAATTCAATATGTTGAGGCACTAATTTATTGTTCCGATACTAAATATTCTTAGATTGAGAAAATATATTCTTGATGTGTGTCAGAAATAATTTCTTGGAAGTGAAATATGTTCTGTATTTTAATACACCTATATATATATATATATATATATGAAGTAATATCATAAAGTTTCCGAATAATAAGATGTGCTATTCCATCTGAGAATAAATTTTCTCATATGAAGAAAATGTACACTCTTGTTCTAAGCATATGTACCAAGTATTCATTTATTGGGACCATACCCATGTTTTATCGTGCCCATTCGTACCTGCCGTGGACTTGAACCAAGTCAAATTTACTTGATCCAAGAACAATTCGTTCTCCGTGCACATATACTCCAAATTTTGTAAATATTTGTTGCTTCACATAAATATTAATGAATTCACAATAATTACCATCAATTTACAGAAATTTTCAAATAATTTTTACAATTTTTATAATTTTCAATTTCCTAAGTTAGAGACCACGTCTCTAGCTTATTCTCTATCGTAAGTCAACTTTCTCATCAAAGTACCGCCAAATCACTCTTTTTTTAGGACTACACCATTGAAGGTCATCCTTTTATCTGGGACATATTAAAGCTGCAGATTGTGCTTTCTGCCCATTTTCCTGTGCCTTCGATAATCTTCATTGTCGATCTGTGTATGGCTTTAAAAATGAAGGCATTATTTAATTAATCTAAAATTAAATATAAATATTCCTACATAGAATAATTACTAGTGGTCTGAGCATCACGTGGCCGGAGCATTGAGTTTAAATTTGGGCCTGTTTAGTGATAATTTTATAAAATCGTATTTTTTAACAGGAGTGACAGAAAATCTGGTGACAGGTATTTCGGATCCTGAAACTTAGTTCAGGTTGGCATTAATAAAATTTCATAAATATTAATAATGAACTCATTCATGTTTAAAAAAATTATACTCTCAATATTCTCAATAATAATGACTTTGTATTTGTTAAAATTATAGTAGTAGACAATTTGGAATAATTTGTCCTTATAAAGAATATTTTTATATTTTCCACTATCAAATTCAATTTAGAATTCAAAAAGTCCTGAGTGAAAATTTAGAAATTCTGACAGCGAAAACAAGCTATTATGCGCCATCTCGTGGCTGTTGAATGGAGGTAAATCGTTCAGGTTCAAACGAGCTTATAATAAGTCTCATGATTTTCATTATACCAGATCACAAATTTGAGATTATAAATGCTGTTTAAAATTGAATATTTCAAACTGAATTGCGAGCAATGTGATATATATATATATATATATATATTTGTTTGTTTGTTTAGATTGATCAGAAATTTATATTATATCAATGAAATCGACTTTTTAACCTTATTATATAGTTTTAATTATGTTAATTTAAAAGCATGATTTGCACTATCGGATTATACATTAACAATGAATGTTAGAAATTAATAATAAATTGAATTATAGTTATTGTATAATGAGTAGAAAAATTTAATATTAAGGGAATATCATTTTTCTACTGAGTAGGTGTTTCTGGCTTCCAGTAAAAAAATTATTATGGATAAAAATGGAATGAAACATAATTTTTTACAGTCGTTTTTCTATGTTAATTAAATGATTGTGCCAAGAAATCCATGTAGTAATTAACTGCTTGTGTTTGAATTTTCAAGGCCTAATTTGTTTAACGAAAAACAAATTGTTAGTGTGTGCTGCAAACCATTTGACTATTTTTATTACTAGAATATTTGGACGACTAATTTATTGTACTGCCTAACGTTTACCCATCATGCGGCTGGGCCTGACGGACTGCGGCCTCACAGGGGCCTTCAGCCCTCGAAGCCAATATAAAAATTCTATTTTGTTAAGATATTTATTTTCTAAGACTAAATAAAATCTATTCACAAATTCCAACAGTCTGATCTGATTTCAAGCTATTCAGCAAAAGCGAACTCCTATCAATCGTATATCTTCGATTAACAAACCGGAATCAATTTAATCCAGCTTAAGTGGAAACAGCATTCAAAGCCAGCCAGGAAGTAGATATTAGTACCCTCTATCGCAGAAAGCCCGAAACCACTACCAGGCTTCAGGTTGGAGCATGCGCCAGAGATGTTAGGCATCTGCCGTATCGACCAGGCCGCCAGGGTAACAACAGAAATACGAGCAAAGGGGTTGAGAGAGCGGGGATCTCTGGATCTGTGTGCAAGTCCTGTGGCTAGGCAACCCAACTTACATGAGATTACGCCGAGCCAATAGCGTGGCAGGAGCGCCCGTCAAAGGCATATCTCAATGTGTGGCATGAGCCGAGTCTCTAAAAGGGGATTAGAGCTCCTCGTATTCCAGGCTATACCACCCTACGTACCTTCTTCTTCGCCTACACACCCACACTTCCTATGCCCAATACACCTACATGTGGGTGGATGCCTTCCACAAGGATTTCTGAGGAACGCGATCAAAGGCACCGAATAATAAAAATAAAAAATACGTCTTTATATGATCTCTGACACAAAATCACGGGACAGATTACCTCAAAGACACATTTTTTTCGTCTTTTCAACCTGCTTAGCATATCATTTTTGTATTAAATTGCATATTATTCCTTAAAAGAAACTGAATTTACAGTAAATTTGCAATGACTACCAAAGGAATTAAGTATGAGGAAACAACCCTTAGCTAGGCCAATGCCCCTGATCAATAGCCTGTCTATTTGGTACTAATGTGTGATGCAGGTAAGAATCGAAACTTTTTCATAAGTCATAAGCTACTCAATGAAAATCGCCAAAATCATGTTGTAATAACAGCAATGTTTCCATAATATTTACCAAATCTAATAGAATATCTCAACCGGCATACAGAGGGGACAGAAAAAGTCTTTCTTTTCAATTAATTTTTTATTGAACAATGAAGTTGAAATTGTTATTCCATTTTTTTATGAACGATACCATTTCCTTGCAACTACTTACATTTATGTGAAACATCATGATATCAGTAAAGACAGTCCTTACAAATAATATTCAGAAGGATAACAAGTTCTTAAAAATTGGACTACTTTTTATGTTAACAAATTAATCAGTGGAAGGGCCACTTCAAGATCAAAAATACTTGGATACCTTATTTTAAAAATTTTTCGTATTTAATATAAGTAAAAACAATGCTACGCTACCATTTTCTTGAGTCCATAATAACTGTTAATGTTATAAATAGATTTAATAAACGAATTCATATGTTAGCTCTTTCGCGCTCTAAAGACTTCGTTCCTTTAACAAAATTGATCAAAAATTTATCAGAAATAAATAATTCGTACGATTTGTTGATATTTGACAACAAAAGTTAATTTTTAAAATAAATTTTATAAACAAATACAAATGTTCGTCAATTTTCAAACAGCAGAATTAGTTTTTTTAACAGTATCAATTTCAAAGTACTTAGATAAATCCTTCGCCCAACATACTTTACCATCCAAGCATAATTTCTTATTTTATCAACATTTTTATAAGAAAATTCCCAACTTGACTACTTGTCAACAAAAGGATGTTGTTGTTTTTACGAAATCGACTACCTGTGATTTATAAAGGACATTATTTATTAAGAGACTTTGTTAGGCGATAATATTTTTTATCATTTAAATAAATTTTATAAACAAATGCAGATTTTCGTCAATTTTCAACCAGCAGATTTTGTTTGTTTTATCCAACGGAATTAATTAATTAATTAATTAATTAATCTTACGTTATTTGATAAATGAGCAATAATTTTTTTTTACAAACAATTCACTAAAAGATCCGTTATTTTGTCACTTTTGCAGAGTGAGCAACCGTCTCTTTAAACTATTTAAATTTTACTGTCTATGGTGGTTTTAGCTGCAGTGCTTGTGCTTCTGGATGCAGTGGTCTTTCAACCTTTACTCTGTATTTGTTTTATTTATTTATTTATTTATTTAAAGATAAAGAACAAATATTGTCGCCTGACAAAGTCTTCTAATAAATAAGGGCCTTTCTAAATCACTAGCATTCGAATTTGTAAAAAAAACACACCCATTCGTTGAAATGTAGTCAAGTTGTGCTTGATAAAGTATCATAAGCGAAGGATTTTTTCAAGTTATTTAAAATGGATTCCGTTGACAAAATGAAATGCGCTATTTGAAAATTGTGGAAAATCTGTATTTGCTCATCAAATTCATTAAACAATTCAAAATTGTTATCAGGTATCAAAAAAGCGTAGATATTATTTATTGCGGACAAATTTTTTATCAATTTTGTTAAAGGAAAGGAGTGTTTAGAGCGTAAAATGGCTAAGAAATGTATTTGTTAACTACATTTTTTATAACACTAACATTTAACTTTAGATTTAAAAAAATAATAATAATAATCACCGTTTTTACGTATATCTCGAAAGAAAAATTGAAAAATAAAGTTTCCAAGTAGCTTTAATCTCAAAGTATCACTTTCACTCATAAATTCGTTAATACTAAAATAAACGAATTTAAAAAAAGGTTTGAACTTTTCTAACCCTACTGTGCGACAGTAGCCTGGCATACGATGAAGAAATCCTTGCAGGAGCAATAACCCTGATCAATAGCTTTTTCTGTACGCTCGTGTATTGCGGGTAGTATTTGATCTTTCTTACAAGTGGTAAACAATTAAAACAATTAAAGTATTCTAAACTTTTTTGTATGTCTCGTTTCTTAGCTCAAACGCCTCGATTGGAGTTAATCTAAAAGAGGAAAATAAGCATAAATATATAGTCAGTAATTCAGTAATTTAATATGTATTTGTTTTCAAGTCAAATCAATTCAACTGAAGTTATTTGATATAATTTAATTTATGTAGGGGAGACCACCCTACAATAGATAATGATCCTACAGTAGATAATCAATAATTAAAATTACTAATGGATGTTAAATATTTAATTAAATATGATTAATAGTTAAGACACGATACGTGTTATTATATTAAAATTATAATTATTTATTTTATTTATATTTGTGCTTATAATTAAGGATTATCTACTGTGGGATCATTATCTATTGTAAGGTGGTCTCCCCTAGATTAAAATCAGTTCATCTAGATTGATTTCTACTAAAATGTAGTCAATGCCATAGCCGGAACTATGAAATTCAGTTAGTTCAACATAACTGAAGTGAATAAATTGAAATAAATTAAAATTAAATTTGGGCAATTTAAATATACATGACATTTAATTAAAGGTTAAGTCAAATGAATTCAATAAAATTCAGCTAAATTGAATTTAATCTGAAGTTAACCAAATTCAAGGCGAATTTCGCCGCACTTGAAATAAATTTCAATGAATTAAAGTGATCTTAAGCTAAATTGAAGGTAAACTAAAAAAATCAAATTAAATCAAATTCAGTCAAATGAATTCATATGATTTCTGCTGAATTAAACTATATACAAGTAAATTCATCCATCATCAAGTCCAGTCAATTTCACTCTGAATTCAAGTTATTTCGGATCAAATAGTATTCTAGTAAATTCAACTGAATTTAAATGAATTTGACTGACTTCATGATGAATCTTAGAAAATTCAAATGCATTCATATAATTTTGAAGCAGGTTTTATTGCATTCAGGCGAATGCAAATTGAATCCAAGTTGAAGTCAAATTAATTTTAGACGAATTGATCTTATTAAATTCCGGTTAATTCCACTGAATTCAACTTTCAAATAAAACTAATTCCTTCAAATTTTAAAATTCACATTTAGATTCTTTCAAGTTTTCAAATGTTTAAACATTTGCAAAGGAAGTTTTTTTTTACTGAGAGTAAACATATACTTTTTCAAAAGAAAATTAATCGCCAATATTTCTCCTTAGAAACATATTTTATTTTTCGAACTCTATATATGACGATAAAATAATTTCGCAGAAATTCAGAGAGAAACGACATTGACGTATAATTCAAAAGCCATCAATTGTTGCCCCTTGTTTCTAACATTTTGAATTCGGTTCAATATACTCTAGTAGCCTGCTGCATAGGGCAAATTCCCCTGATCAATAGCTTTCTCTATACAGTCGTGTATAGCGGTTAATATTCGCTACTTCTCACAAGTGGTATACGGCTTAACCTATATTTCGAGAGACTCATTGACGTACATGTACGTAAAACAGAGCCACAAGCTTCAAAAGATTCTAGAGACCAGAAGTAATAAAAGTAATACTTGAAGGTTAAGAAACTTCATCTGCACCGCTTTGAAGGTTATCTGACGAAAGTTTTCCCGTTAAACGAAACTCCGTGCAATAACTGCGGAGGAAAGGATATGGGGGTGGGTAGACTTTCTCCAGCGACAATTATCCCACTAAGTGACACGTAGACTTTCGATTTTTCAAGGAGGCGGCAACGAGAGCGAGCGAGAGAAAAATAATTTGAATAAATTTCGAAACGAAGGTCCCGGGCTGCTCTAGCGGTGCCGTAAATCGCAAGTTCACTTTCCACACTTTTCACCCAGTTGGCGCACCGCCAGTAGGTACGTGGGGGTAAAAAATGGAGGAGGTAACGATGAGAAGGGGTGAGAAAGAGAGAAGAAAGGCAGAACTTTACTTTCAGCACGAAACTTCCCCTTTAAGACGAGAGGCTTTCCCCGCGTCATTTTCTGCGCGCCGAGAAGAGAAAGTCTTGCAATCAAGGCTCCTTGCTCGAACTTGTTCCTTGTTTTTTTTTCTTTTTTTCTTCACCCTCGTATTATGCAAATACACCACTTTCTCGCGCTCGGGGTGTAATGAACCGCTAACCTTGATGACGCCGCTGAAGCTACAGGTTCTTTTAAAATATTTAATATCTTCCCCTTCTCATGGAAATTAGTAAAGAATAATGCTTCAAGTTCATGCAATGTAATTTACGAATTATAAAAATGTTATTTGAGATTAGAGCGGCGTATTAAGTTAGTTTTCTATATATAGTATAGACTATCGTCTGAGGTGCTTAACAGTGTAACCCAATTAATTCCTGCATGTACGGATGATAAAATATTTGTTTCCTCTAACAAAATTTGTCGTTTCTCAAGAGAATGTATTTGATTGATAAAGAACAACTTTCTCAATTCAAGTACATTTTCTCCAATCAAAACCAATTTTCTTGGATGAAAAAAATGCGGTATCGTCCGTACTCCGTATTTAATAATGTATTATATGGTTTACAATAGTCAGATTTGAAGGCAAATTCAATTCAATTCAAGATGAATACAGTCCATTCAAATTGAATTCCAGTCAATTTTCAATTGAAATTTCATTCTAGCAATTCAAATTAAATATGCGAGCCATTCAAATGGAATTGTATAAAATAAAACTGAATTTTAGGAAGTTCAAATTAACTTCTATTGAATCTAAATCGAATTTCAGAAATTCTAATTTAATTTCAGTAGACTTAACTTGAACTATTGTAAATTCAAGTGGATTCAAAAGAGGCGTGCAATCAAATTCAAATTAACCGCAGAAAAAGCTGGGGGTTCACTAAAGTTACGACTTAAATAAAAGTTGGTATCTTTTAGAATTTAGAACTTGAACTCCAATAGAAACCTGTGGAGACCCAAAAGGGTTCCTTTGGAAGACTTGATAGTACAACATGCAAGGAGCATTTACAAACTGACAAACCGACGGCTTGCAAAGTGGGGTTGGTAAATTAAGGATTTACAGAATTTGTCGGACGATGACTTAAGATGAAAAGTTTCTTGCAGATAAATACGCTTTTACGATTACAAATTTTCTACATAACCTGCAAATTATATTTATGAAGTCATTATATCTATTTGTAATTGCAATAATATTTTGTACTTTAATTCTCTTCATTAAATTATGTCCGTCAGTCTCTATCAAAATTAAGTTCCTTTCGAAGACCAAATGGATTCTCCTTTAGAACAAATTTATCGTTTTGGGTTCCTTCTCAGTAAGAGGGGTTCCTTCTCAGTAAGAGGGGTTCCTTTTTGTTGCAGCGCATTAGGAAACAAAATTTTTTCCTGGGACATTAGCTAGTCCAATTGAATTTAACTAAATTTGAATTTAAATGGAGTGAATTTAATTCGATTCCAATTATATTGAATGAATTGTGCGGGATAATCAGATAAATTCAAGGGATTCTAAGTATTTTCAAATTTAAATTTAGTTCTAGGGATTCAAATTTAAATCTATCAAACTTAACTCAGCATTTAAAATCAATCCCGAATAAATTCCAAATAAATTCGAGCAAATTCAAACATAATTTTAATCTGAGATCAAGAAATTTTAATTGCGTTCTATAGTCGGTACTCTATCTGATTAAATTTAATTCTAATTGAATTGAAGTACATTAAATCGAATGAAATTTAAATATAAGTGAATTGAAATGTAACTGAAATACAATCCCACTAATTCAAATGTACTTGTTCCAACATGTAGGTTTCAAGTTTTTAATTTTGAAAACGTTAAGACCATAGGATTACAATTAAGAAGGTTATTATTTTTGAATAATTTTTACCTAAATCACTCTAGTGCCCATATGCGTTTGGAAGGTATACAATATACAAAGAATTGCAAATTTTAAATGATCAAATTTCAACAAATTCGATTTAAAAATAACAAAACAATTTGGATGGTTTTAAATGTGAAGATAGTTGCAGAAAAAGTATAATAATTTATATTGTTTTAAAGTGAGAAAAATTATACGATTTGTTCTTAAGGCCATGTAAGCATAACATCCAATTTTTTAAAACATTTTTTTTCAAAATTAACTTACGTTCACACGAAACGCGATATTGAGTTGAAAATTTCGGAAACTAAATATGAAGCACAGAAACGCTGGTCTGGTCCTAAATTTTTATAAGTATATAAAAATTTTTTTTTATAACAAAATTTTTTTTTGCTTTTTTTCATAATTATCAAAATGTAGGACCAGACCAGCGTTTCTTAGTGCTTCATATTTAGTTTTTCAAATTTTCAACTCGATATCGCGTTTCGTGTGAAAGTAAGTTGATTTTGAAAAAAATGTAAAAAAAAAATTCGAGGTTACGTTCACATGTCCTTAATGGTAATGTTTTATTTTTGGAATCATGTGCTTTAATGTAGGTAAGAAAAATAGTATCTTCGAAAAGGATGCATTATCATTTACCCTTTTCTAATTCTATTTCTAAATTGCCCCATCAGTAGCGAAAATTAAATTACATTGAAATAAATAAAAAGACACTTCCCCAATGAAAAGAGAAATTAGATTGAATATCTTTTCTCCAAGGGGTGAAATCTCAAGTACGTAAGTTGAGAATACAAGGGTCAGTGATTGTCCAGCAACTGGTCTGGACATGCGCAATACCTAGGGTCATTGACGCCTCCCCATTGGCCGGGACGACTTACCGGGGCGGTTCTAAGCCGGTTTAGAGGTAGAATTGGCGGGGAACCACCCTTCCGTGATCTGACCATGGAGGGTGGAGGATTTTCTGACCCCGAGATCAGGTGCGATCAGGGATGAATATTCGCTTGGGACGTAAGTTGGCCACGTGCCAGAGACACGGGGTGGAAAAAAATGATAATAACGGTGGAGGCAATAACGCGTCTAATGGTTGGATCGCTGCCTGTTTTCCGTCGGACGGGGGAAAGGGAGACAGAGGGATGGAGAGAGTGGGAGCGGACCTGCGAATGGTCGAGGAGCCCAGCCACCAAACAATCGATATATGCGTTCAAAATGGCCGCCGGGACGCCACCCGCCCCCGACTACCCTCTCACGTATGCCCCCTGAAGCTCTTTAACTTCGGAAAACCCAGCCACTGACTGCCAGCCAGGCCGTGGCCGATACTCCTAGCTCTTCTCTGCATGAGAATGCCGAGTATTTCTATGTGGAGAGAGGGTTTGGGGGCTTCTGGAACAAGGGTGCGTGAGAATTCGTTGCTCTTTTTCAAGGAAAATTATTTCACTCGCAAAATTTCCTGATTATAGCGACACGGTTGTCGGCACATCACGGGATTAAGAGAAGCTGATTATCCGCCAGATTAGAGGTATATAGGCAGGTAACGTTGCGTCGGGTGGAAATGATCTTGCGTTTAACGCAGAGAACACGTTTTCAAGGTGTTGTTTCTTCTAGGTGAAAATATCTCATAGAGTACTCAAGTTAATGTCAATTAATAAAACTACCAAGCAATTAAAAAAGCATCGTCGGTATGAATTTGTAATTTTATTTTCTTCAACCCAGGTTTCAAAAATGCATGCTACAACATTCTTCATATAGAATATGAGTTAAGGGAAATCGAGACCCGTATATTGTATGCTGTCTAAATTTCATAGTAAAGTTTCTTTTACAACCGGGACGATCACCTAACTGCAGTTTACGATTCAGGAGTAAGGAAACTTTTCTACACTTTTTACAAACTGTCAAGTCTAAAAATTTGTCAACGGAAAACACTATATATGTCATTCGGCACTAAAATTGAGTCAACGGAGTTTTATCATCCTGGACCTTCTACAACTTCCGTTTTCCACCAACTGAAGCTGAAAAAGTCTTCTAAAAGTAACCTACTTAGGAGGCCAAAAATTTTGAACTAAAAAACAGCTCCTTCTGACTAAACTATCAGACTAAAAAATTTATCATATTTTTTTGAGCGCGTGTTTAGTGCGTGCATTAAGCATTCAATTCCGTATATTGACAGAAAAAACAAAATGTAATCTTTACAGGGATTTCAGAGTAAGATTTACCTGCAAAAAAATTACCTTCACGTGTTAAGATTTACCCACCACGTGGGAAATGGTTACCGTGTCAACTCTGTCGAATCTTGTGTTGTGTTGATTCGAAAAAATTCAACTTCATCTACTTGAAAATTACCCGCAACAAAAATTCACTTCTGTTTCTTTCTCTGTTAGATTCAGGTAATACCTTTGCAGGATTGCCAGAATGGGTGATTTATCGCAAATTGGGGGATTTTATATTAAGCTCATTAAGCTCATTATTACCTTCTGGCGACAAGAAATTGGGGAAGTCGCCCAAAAAAAGCGTAGTTGATTTTTACTGGTTCTTATGCATATTGCGGGAAAAAAATGTAAATCACAATTCTAAGTGAACACGTGTATTAAGGGTAAAACGCGCACAGATAAGTACCAAAAACTCATACCACACATGTAAATTTCTAGAATAAATTTCACTGAAGAGGGCCCATACATAAAGACAGACGAACAGACAGACATGCTCGCAAAAATTGTTTTTTCTGACTTAGGGGTTAGCAAAACGTCTGGAACTGACGAAAACTTGATATCCAAATTCACATGAAAATCTAATATATAATTTCATCATAAATTTTGACTCTCTCAAACTGAACCAGTGAAACTGTCACTGGTTGAATCAGTATTTTGAATTATCACTGGCGAACCAGTGATTTTCCTACTTTGACTGGAAGAACCAGTAAGTCCCTCAACTAAAATAGCGTTACTGAATATACCAGTGACGCCAAATGATAGATTTATCCAGTGATATAGTGCTCCACGCGGGCAAGACATGAAACTCCAGTCGTCTGGTACGCGCGAGTAGCCGGTCAGGTCTTGGCATTTCTCAAGTGAAAACGAAACTTATTGTGTACATACTAGTGTTTGTGTTATAAATATTTGGCGCCTGTGTGCAATAAGCAGGGGATATCATATCTTTAGCTTGGAAGTGGGAATGCCCCTGACCACTTGGGTTTGACTTTGAGCGACGCGACACGTTTACATAATGACGGGCCTTCCCACAATTAGGCGTAACATATGTATTATATCCCATCATATTGCAGCCCGGCCTTCATTTATTGTTGTGAGAGTAAAGCGCGGTTTAAAAAAAATAATTTTGCAACTGTTACCACAAGAGTGATGAATGATAAGTGTCATAGCTAACCAGCTGGCAGACGACAAGGCGTACGACAAGATGACTAATGATACTGAGAAACCAGAGAGCCTCACTGATTAAACCAGTGCGGGAATTTCACTCAGTGAACCAGTGAATTCTCACTGATTGTCAATGACACACTTCTGGCTGTTTCAACCAGTGAGATTTCACTGGAAATCAGTGAGATTGCACTGGTTCATTTTAAGAGAGCACTATTTTTCCACATAAAGAAAGCTATTTTATGTAAAAAAAACTAGAGCACTCAAAAAAATGTCTGGTTAAATCAACTAGAATTCTGGTTAAATATGCCCTTACTATTTTTTCTGGTTAGACTAACCAGAATTATGGTTGAATTAACCAGAATCCCGGTTAAATTAACCAGAGATTCTGGATAATTGAACCATAATTCTGCTTAGTCTAACCAGAAAAAATAGTAAGGGCATATTTAACCAGAATTCTGGTTGATCTAACCAGACATTTTTTTGAGTGAGTAATCAGTACAATAATTTTAAGGTTAGAATACAAGAAAACCTTCTATCTCTATTAGGCGCCGAGTTATCACTCTTCAAAAACGCCCGATTTTTTTCAAATAGGAGCTAAAAACCCAACTCTGAAGTTTGTATATCTATACTTATATTATACCTATATATCTATACTTATGTATATCTATACTATATCTATACTTTGGAACCTGGTAATTTTACGAAAAAATGTTCTGGATTTTCATTAAAGTAGACGCAATTTCGTGTAATTAAAAAAAAACAATGACCTGGCCCCAATAAGTCATTAATTATGACCTCACAAAGTTGACGACTTTTGACTTATTTTTCAGAGCAAATTACTCGTGTTCAGTTTTTTAAAATATAGGTCAAGAATTATGACTCTTCAAAAAACACATCTTTTTCTATTTGTAGTCGGAAAAGTTTTTTTTTTAAATAGCTTGTTTCGTGAATGTTCTACAGAAAAACGGTAAAAGTATTAATAATTGGGGGCCAAATTTGAAAACCATGATACTTTGACTCAGTGATGGGAAATCGAAAGTGAAGCATCGATGTTGCCGAACATCGATGTCAAAAATGATCGACCTCATGAGCTCGTATAGCGAAATCAATGGCCATAGATCCTTTGCAAAGGCGATGTAGGAATTTGATTTTTTACATTCTCATTAGAGAAGGTATTAGATTTATGTAAGATTCTACCCTCTTATCCCCGTTTTTGTCAAATGTTCACCTTTTGACACCCTCTGAACCCGAAAACCAGGTTTTTCCGAATGTTCCTCTGCATGTATGTATGTATGTATGTATATCTGCCTGTGAGCACGATAATTTTTAAAAGAATTCATCTATTAGATTGGCCTTTTGTACACTCTTTCAGTGTCGGAAACTGAAGGTCAAGTTCGTTAGCCAGCCATTTTGGATAGAAATTCAAAAATATAGAGCACTTTCAAAATTTTTTAGGCCATTTTTTTGAAGATAAAAAAATTCTATGTACGGCTATTCGTAGTACTCGGAAATTCCAACAATTTATTCCTTCTGATGGAAAGAAAATTATCAGAGTTATAGTATTTTCAAAATTCAAAAAAACAAACAAAAATGAAACTTTTAAGCCTAAATACGCACGAAATGAAAAAAAGTTAAGCAAAGAAAAACGTTGCTTTTTGAAAGCCACACAAGATTATCATACCAACTTTTTGAATTTTCTAAAAAAAATCGCAAATTCCAATTTTGATCGCACAAAAAATGATGAAAAATAAAAATTTTCGTTCGGCACGGTTGTTACACCTCCGCTTGGGAGTTAATTTCTTCGGGACCACCCCTGGACAATTGTCCGCGACTGTTTATTAATTATTGTAACCATATTCAGCAGAAGCCCTTGGTACTGGGACCCTCTATCCGCAACCCGAGGACGCGTTCGGTGGCTTTGTCATAGGCCCTTCGGTTCGATTCCCAAGCAATCAAAACGAAACCGAATGGCGCCCGAACAGGGCGTTAAATAACTTTTCTTTTAATTGTTTTACTCAAAAAATCATTGAATACCGACATATTTATAATTGTATATGCACTCCTTGACACACTCTGAAAAATGTGTGATTAAATCTATCAAAGTTTTGGTGAATCAAATAAAAAAATGCATTTGCTATACAGTTAACTAAAGTTTGGACGCATTTTTTCGCCACCCTTGCTATATTTGGTGTCCTGGAACGAAACCGTGGTAAAAATAATTTTGAATTTTTAGTCAAACATGTTTTAAAGACCATGATTTTTAATTAAATTACATGAACGTTACGTTTTTTAAATTTCTCCTTGCAAATCTCTTTCCGGAACAAGCCCACTATCGAAAATTCGATTTTTTGAAAATAATACATCATTTACATATATGTAGCTGTATTACGATTGCTTGTCTTGAGTTTCATGTGATCCTCACATGAATCTCCGGGAATCTATTAAAATTCTTGAAGATTTAAGTAAGTTTTTCACTGAAAAAAGAACTGACGAAGCTTTCAAAGATTATCTAAGTGAAGCTACACATTTAGCAACAGCTTTAAAGGTAGATATCAAGATAAAAACTTCAGAATTGGGTTTTTAGCCTCTTTTTTGAAAAAATCGGGGTTCTTTGAAGAATCATAACTCGGCGCCTATTAGTGATAGAAGGTTCTTTTTTTTCTGAACTTTCTCAGAATTTTCTCTAGTTCAATTTTGTTTCAATTTTGCAGTTTCAATTCTTTTATTGTTTTCTTCTATTTTTTTCAACATTTTGCTCTGAAACGCAACGGGGCGGCTTAGTCTACGCAAACACGATTTTTTTTGTTAGGACCCCTGAATTAACTGTTTAATCAAAAAAATGCGATTTACTCGCACTGGATACGGTAAAAAGTACCAGAACTATGTGCAATTAAACAATACACTATTGTAGAATATAGTACACTATTGTGAGTATTCTTTCATATAAGAATATTACATTTATACACCATTCTTAAAATTTTCCAATCGGCGAAGCTTATAGCTGCTTATAACTATAATTTCTCGCTGATAAAAATGTTGATAATTAATAATTTTTGCGTTAAATCCATTATTCGAATGGTAACCTCAACTAACCAGAACATTCGAAATTTTTTTTTACGCAAAAATTATATTTAAGTAAACTGAGTTCCCCCCTTTATATACAATCCTACATAAAGAAAAGAGTACCGACAGCCTTTTAAAAGAACATTTTTTTTTAAATCAACGTAGTCAAATTCTTTAGAAAATTTTAAGAATTATTTCTCAAATATATTTCATACATATATATATATTGTTTATTATTTATCGTAAATACGTAATCATAATCATAATACATACATAATCGTAATACATGCTTCCTATTATAAAATCCTCGTTCTTCATCACACACTCTATTATGTAGATTAGTTATCAAAAAGATTCAAACTTCCGAGCCTAACACACGAAGACAGGCTACTTCGGAAATATTGGTATCGGTATTATAGCGAGTCCCGCTGACTAGACATTTAGACATTGGCTCGAGTATCTACTCTGGATTGGCGGTTTCATGCGCAAAAAGCACTTCATTTTCAATTTAAAAATAGAGCAACAACACAAACATTTTTCGAAAAAACGCCATGTACATGCACATTTATATGCATGTGGATTATGTGCTAAAAATATGACATCAAACAATTATTTCCTGTAGACGAATTTTAGAAGGTTCTAAACACGGAGTCGTTCAAAGCACATATATATTATAATCTTATTATTATACAATTGAGCCATTTCCCTTTCGGGGTAAGCGTGACTCACTCGGTGAGGAAGGGAGTGATAGAATTCCCGTGTTATTTATTTAAATAACACGTTCGTTCCGCAACACTGCTCCGACTCAGGTTGCTGATCAATCTTTCTAGCGATCACCCCAAGTGAAGAGCCTCACAAAGTCATCATGTAAAGCTTCCCACTCTGGCCCATTAGTATCCAAGGTCTTTTGTTTTAGGCATCATCCACTGCACGGATACTCTTTTCATAAACTATTTGTCGTCACAATTCTCTGTCCTGGTATACCTCTCTAGCTTTCTTCACGTCCATGCATTTTCTCATGCAAGCTCTTGTATTTCTATGGCTTCTTATGTCTCTTCGAATTGGGGTCTCATTTACACATGCTAACCATTCTTTCCACGGTCTGCCTCTGGGAATACTGCCATTTACTTCACCTTGATACACTTGTTTCGTACTTCCATTTACTTTACCTGTGTGTTTCTATTTGTTCAAATTTTGAGTAATGTGACCAACCAATCTAATCACCTGATCCAATGTTAAAGGTATTTTTGAAATGAGATATAAAACAAAAACTTTGTCTCTTCTAGATTTTCTTTTAATTCAAATCATTTGTAAACTATGGCCTTATAAACAATTAATTGCAAAATAATCTTTGGTCTGTCCCAGCTGCAATGCTACAGTTAAGATTTTCGATTTTTTTTCAGTTATTTATCTGCTAGCTTCCTTATAATCTGTTACCAGTCAAAAAACATCGTTCTTTTGTTGATAACAATTGTTATCAACAAAAACCTAGATTTACCGAATCTGATATTTTATTCGCGTTGCATGAATCAGGCACAAAGAAAAACTTTTATCTCTCTCAAATTTTCCCTTAATTCAAACAATTTCCAGTCCAAAAGTGATTTAAATATAAATCCTAGAAACTGCAAAATTATATATTTTATTATTATATCATATTATACTATGCATAATTATTTTGCAGTTAATTGTTTTTAAGGCCATAATTAACAAATTGTTTGAATTAAGAGCAAATTTAGGAGAGATAAAAGTTTTTCTTCGTGCCTGATTCAAGCAACGGTAATAAAAAGATCAGATTCGGTACTATTATCTTACCAATTCTCTATTCTTTTGGCAAATGAGCAGTGCACATGATCGCATTTATTACTTTTGTGATCAAAACCACAGTCTTCCTTGGAAGTCTCTTCACAGCAAACATGGTAACAGAACAGACCTGTAACTGTTCCAGAAGACAAAAGAACATGTCCTAGAACAGATTAGTGACAGGTTAGTGACCAGCGAGTAACTACGTCATCCCCAAACTCTGTAAAAATTTTGTAACAGATCTAGAACGCTGTAAGAAAGACGTTCTGTAAAAATTCTTGAACAACGCTAGGACTCTGGCACATTCTGTAACAACTCTGAAACAATTCTACATCTCTGTCACGCACGTTCTGCAACAATTCTGAACAAATCTAGAACTTCGTTACGTATATGCTCTGTAATAATGCTGTAAAAATTCTATATAAATTCTACAACTGTTACGGAACAAATACAGAACAGTGTTATTATATAGAAAATAAAGCATTCTGTATTTGAAGACTGAAGAATATTTCATACGTATGAATTATAATTGAGTCGCCACTAATACATCTGTATGCACTGAAAGGTCTAGACTCTAGCAGATGGTAACTTTGTACAGTTAAGCGTTTTCAAGTTGTAGCGCTATGAACAATAACGTTTGTACTAAAATTGACATATTTGCAGGTAGATATCTCATCACCTATTGGATCGAAGAATTTTGGAAAAAAATGCAAATAGCTTTTCAAGGCACGAACTCTACAGAGGGAAAAGGAATTTTTCGATCGATCGTTCAATTGAACAATTTTCATAGAACGCACGTGATTGGTTAGTTCTAGAACAGATCATTAACAACTGTTCTGCAAGAGGTCCTAATTTTTGTTCTTCATTTATTCAGATTTGTAACATCGTTCTAGAACGTCAACATAAGGCAGTTACGGCACAGATCTAGATCAAAGTTGGAACAAGTGTTATAGAACGTCTGTGATTGGTTGGTTCTAGAACAATTATGTAACAACTGTTCTGTAACAGTGATTAATTTTTGTTCCTGATTCGTTCTAGAACACATTTGTAACAGCTTTTTAGAACGTCGACATAAAACCGTTACGGCACAGTCCTAGAATAAGCTTGGAATGAATGCTATAGAACATCTGTGATCAGTTTGTTCTAGAACAGTTCCATAACAACTGTTACAGACCAGTGCCATCACATAGATCTAAAACAGTTATCTCACAATAGTGTCACAATGTTCAAGGAAACTGTTATCTTTTGTTCTAGAACAGTTCTGCCACCAAAATTATAACAATTTTTATAGAACACTATTCCTTTTATGATCTAGAATAGTTACAAAACGTGTTTGCTGTGTTTAGTATAAATAGTGCGTTATTTCATCATTACCAGGAGCTTTATTATTTCCAAAAAAAAACGAATGATTTTATAGACCTTAGATGGTTTTGCCAACCAAATCTAGGATGAAGGAAGAAATGCAAAAAATAAAAAAAATCGCTACCGCCCAGTTCAAAATATTCAATCTTGATTTTGGCTTGTGTAATGTCCAATACAACCTGTCTAACATAGACAGGTTTTACTGTATGGGTTTTATGACTACCGGCAGGACCTGCCACTTCCAGATATTTAAACTCTCATTTTCTACAAGTACCTAGTGAACTGTTGGAGATAGGAAAATATGGACATTATTTTGCGACTCGCTATCCAAAGAACATAATTATTGTAGATAAGCAAAATTATTAATATATAAAACAGAAATACAATGAAGATAAATAATATAAACATTCTGTAAAATATAATGCGAATTATAGTGATGACCCGCGCAGGCCTTGGTAGCCGTTTGGCTTGTCTTCGAGTTATAAATCTCTCTTTTGGTCTTTAGTCGAAAATAGTCCCCATAAGACGTAAAAAATAGTATGATTCCGTCTCACGAACTAGACTAAAATCAAGACTAAATATTTTCACCCGGGAAGCAATAATGGCTTGGTGTAGGTTTTATGCCCTGGTGACAATTGATTTTAAGAAAAGCAAAAGGCTCTTTGGCCTCCTAGGGACATCCCTAATCCGTTTCAAATTTTACAGAATGTTTATATTATTTATCTTCATGGTATTTATTTTTTATGTATTAATTAGTTTACTTACCAGCAATAATTATGTTCGTTGGATGGCGAATCTAAAAATGTTGTCCATTTTTTCCTATCTCCAACAGTTCACTACATACTTATCGAAAATGACAGTTTTAATCTTTTTATGGGAAATGTTACATGCCTGTAGTTGTTTAGACCGATAGGTTCTGAATTTATAATTTGAAAATCAGTTATTACAAAATTACAAGTTTTATTGGTTGTAAAAATTTGATCCACACAGATGTCAACTGTTTGGTTCCAACCTGTTTCCTGGAAATGGCAGGTCCTGCCGGTAGCAATAAAACAAAGATATAGATTATCCTTCCATGCCTCAAGACAAGTATTAGTACTGTTACAGCCAAAAATGCAAGAGAAGTCTGTATATCTCAAACATCTAGCTGTTGAGACGGAACCAGACATCATGGCCTTGACGACATATTTAAGACTAATTGAAGAGATCGGTTTCAATTGAACCTTGCATAAATACAGTAAATAAGGTGTATATATGCTGATTTGTCAGGAGAAAGTAATTTATGAACATATAATTGAGTTAAATTTGAAGATATAAAAAAACTACTATTTTTAATATGCAGACGCACCGACAGCCAAATCCATGTGCGAATTTGCCTTGGCACCTTGAGTAAAACCGTCGGCCCAAAGTCGGCCCGACTTTGCCAGCGAAAGATCGGCAGCCACAGTTGGACCACCTTTTATATTCATAGAAGAATTTTTTTCGGCCTAAACTAAACTGCCGACTTTGAAAATCAGAGACTGACCAACTATTGGATCAACTCTGGCTCAAGCATGGCCCGACCACCTGGTGAACTCTGAGAAATCTTATAACCCCGGTTATCGGCCGAACTCTGTGCCAAAAATAGTCCGACTAACGTTTGAACTACAGAAAATCTTTTTTGAATAAGTCACACTAAATATCGGCTTAAATTGGGCCCAAACATGGCCCTACCATTGGTTGAACTACGCAAAATCTTTCTCAACCAAGTAAAGCCGACTATCGGTCCAACGCTTCCAAGCAGGAGGAGATCCCTGTGCTGGCAACAATTAAAATTTTTTTATGTACTGCTACCGGGACTTTGGTGGTCTTCTCGAAAGAGGCTAGTAACCTCCTAAGATGGAGGCTCCACGTCGAGGGCAAAATTGCTTGGGGGTCACTAGTCGACTTTGAGAAGAATCGGATTAGAGTTAGCGATCTCGTTGCGAAGGGACTCAATATCAATGAAACTTTGCATAAATATAGTTATCACAGAAAAAACTAAGAATAAAATTTGTTGCAGGAAATTTGTTAGAGCGATAAAGTTTTGTTCAGCCAACTTCGTTTCTTTCAAAATACATGTGTTTGTCATGGAAAAACAAAAGAAAGTTTAACCGATCTTTGTGTAAAGTTTATCCTTTGAAGTTAATTTTTGTTGCAAAGAATATTTCGTCGGAAATCGATGTAAAGTTTATATTCTGTTTTTTCTGTGAATAATATGCCACTTTTTGAGAGAAAAGTGATCTATAAACATACCATGGAGCTAAATTTGAATGTGTCCAAAAAGATACTATTTTTAACATGCAGATGTACTGACAGCCAAAATCAGTCAATCGATTTCGATGAAACTTTGCATACTCATATGCGAATTTTCCATCGGCTTTAATCATTTAACAAAAATTTCCCATAGTTCACCCGATGGTTGGGCTATATTCGGGCCACAGTTGGGCTGGTAGTCGGTCAGCCTCTGATTGCCAATGTCAGCAACTTAGATTATCATGGCACAAATTTTTTATTAATATAAAAGGTGGCCCGACTGTTGCTCCCGATATCTTTAGCTGGCAAAGTCGGGTCGATTTTAGGCCGACTGTTTTACTCTGGGTGCTAACGCAAATTCATACATAGGAAAATATGTTAAATAAGGTTGAAATATGCTGCTTTGTTAGGAGAAAGTAATTCATAAACATATCATGGAGTTGAATTTGAATTTATCAAAAACTTTACTAGTTTTATCATGTAAAGGCACCGAAAGCATAAATTAATCGAACGATTTCAATACAACTTTGCATATATATATATATATATATATATATATATATATATATATATAATTTAAAAAAAAGTTAAACAACCACCGCAGGGTCCCACTAAGAGCAACTGCCATCCAACAAAATGTCAATAGCCCCCAGTAGCACCGCGGTAAATCACACCTATGGCCACGTCTCACAACCGTGAGATGGGTGGTCATAGGCAACGACAAAATCACAACGACAGGCCGGCGAAACCCTCGTGTGTCTTGAGGACACGAAGCGACCTAAGGATCACAGCTTTCTGCATCCATCTCGCAAGTGCCTTGGCATATTTTTGGTACGCGGGTATGGCTTTAAGGTTACAAACCAGTGATAGTTTCGCACCTCCGAGAGCACCTATCACAAGGACAATTACTTGTACCGAATATTTTGGGTACAGTCGTTGTAGCTCTCTTTTAAGGTCTTGATACCTCTCCTCTTTTTCTTTCTTCTTTGCAGTGATGTTGTATTCGGACGGAGCCGAGAATTCGATCACGAATATAGTTCGTTTCTCGAAGTCTTGGAGAACAATGTCAGGCCTCGAGTGCGCAATGGAGACTGCTGCCCGAAAATCGTAGTTCCAGAAAATTTGGCACTTCTCGTTTCGGACAATCGACTCTATCTCTTTTGGAGCGTTCGGCAGGGCAGGGTCGCGGTCAACACCGTAAGAGCGACAAAGATGGTTATAAAGCACTCTTAGGGCAGCATTATGTCTATGGATATACGTCGTTCCCGCGTGGGTCGGACACCCTGATAGTATGTGTTCTAGGTACTCAGCGTGTGCATGACACGCTCTGCACCTATCACTGGGAACTTCTTGACATAAAATGCGCTCACGGTATGCTAAGGTGGAAATGACACCGTCCTGGCATGCGAAAATAAAACCCTCTGTACCTGAATTAAGCCCTGATGATTTGAGGAAAGCAAAAGTTTGCTCCTTCGACAAGGACTGTTTTTCTACATTTCTTTGAAAGTTTCCGTGCATTTTCTTGCCGAATAGCTCTTGGTGAAAATTTTCAACCTCTGCTTTCTTCACTTTGATTTTTAGAAGTGAAGCATCTAGATGAAGTAATGCACTTTCCTCACTTCTGATGTTAAAATTCAGGCCAAGGGTCTCGGCCGCTTGCTCCGCGGCTTTGTAAAGGAACGCTCCTTCGCCAATCATCTCGTGGTTCCTGACCATCTTTAGGAGAGGATCTCTGCCATTCGCAACGATGTAAGCTGTACTTAGAACAATCCGGTTATGAATATGCATGACCTTACGTGTAATGACATCAAGGGCCTTAAGCTCGTTCTTCGTCCATTGAACTATCCCAAACGAGTAGAGTAGAACCGGGACGGCAAGCATGTTAGTCGCAGATACCTTGTTCAGCGCCGACAGATTCGAAGACCAAATCTGTCGAAGAAGATGCTTGTATCTCCTTCGGAGAGACTCCTTCACTGATGTTACGTCCTGAATGCGGTTTTGAGGCACGCCCAGGTATGTATAGGTCTCTCCAGTATTAAGATGTCTGATAACACTTATATCTACAAGCTCAGGGTCCTTGGGAACGCCAGTAATCTTTCCTTTCTTCAGATAAATTTTGGCACACTTGTCCAAGCCATATAAAATACATGACTGACCTTATGCTCGCGCTGATTAGTGTTGCCACAGAGGTATCCAGGAGAATTTCGTAGTGCGAGAGATAGAGACAAAAGTGTGATGCAAAAAAGCAAAGGGCTCATGGTATCACATTGAAAGACGCCTCTCTGGAAGGTGACGTTGTTCGTTGTCACACAATAATTTCTAGATGAGATAGTAAATCTAGTTTTCCAAAGAGGCATCAATCTCTCTATGCATCTCACTATGTGTGGATGTACCTTCAAGCTTTCCAACAGACAGATGATAAGTCTATGAGAGGTTGAATCGAAAGCTTTCCGGTAGTCAATCCAGGCCATTGACAGGACGCGCTGATGGGCTGCAGCGTCTTTACAGACACACCTGTCAATTAGCAGGTTGTTGAGGACAATTGTCCTATAATAAGCTATATTAATAAGCGACGCTTATTAATTATTGTACCATATTCAGCAGAAACCCTTCGTACAGGAACCCTCTATCCGCAACCCGAGGACGCGTTCGGTGGCTTTGTCATAGGCCCTTCGGTTCTATTCT
>CAKNYM010013141.1:0-21678 GCA_932195095.1 Andricus curvator | reverse complement strand
TATTCAAAGTGTTCCAATGGTTGATAATAGTGGGTCCAATTCAGGTTAAAATTGGTTCGAAGTATTCCAAAGATGGGAATTCCCAGATGCGGGTTTCCCAGTGCACAACACTTTCACAAGGGTACACACACTAACACGCGAGAGACACCGGTTTGACACACTAGACACTGGACAGTAGAATCGGAGAAAACCGTAGAAAAATAGAGAAGAGGTGAACTATAACTTCTAACTTATCACTTTGCTATGACTTAAGACTTAAGACTGACCCATGCTGGTCCAACGAGTTTTTATAGGGCCTAAGGCGACGTCCCTGCATGCTTGGACGTCGGTTTATACGCGTACGTCACGAGTATATTAAGATATACTATACGGCTTACAATGTTTTCAGTATATCTATAGCTATGTCCTCCAGCCTCCACGTGCTTTCATGCTCTATAGTCTATGTCTAGCTATGGCTAGCTAGACATTGTACGCTACGGATTACAATGTTCTTACTATAGTCTATAATCTATACCTTTACTCTCGTGCTCAATATATATAGTTATATTCTACAGCGTACAACGTGCTGATATATATAGTTACACTCTACAGCGCGCAATATTCGCTCTATATTTATTGAGTATTTATTAGTGTAAGCATGCAAATAGATAAATATATAAATAAATATATTAACATATATATATATATATATATACGTCACGGGACGTGACACTTTATAAGTTCTAATTTTATCGTTAAAATTGAAATTGTTGAACTTTGAAAAGTATAATTAGCAATGTAAAATTGTTAATTTTTGAACGATTTAAGGGAAAGGAAAATTAATTCCAAGGCATCAGCCTCGAGGACCTAAATTAGAAACATGTAAGAGAACTTAAAAGGAACGAAGGTGTGGTTGCACTCGTTATGCTGGGCAGTCACACACACACACGTGAGACACTCATTCCATCTCTGTCTCTTCGACGCTCTAAACATCGCCGTCTCATCCCTTGCATGTAGCTACGCTGCCGCGACGATTGCAAGCCTCCGCGCTCTACACGTTGTCCGCGCCTTCTTCCTCCCTATATTCTTACCATAAGCGCGTCTCCTTCTTGCGTATAGCCGCACCATACATTATGACTATAGCAGTTCGATGCACCTCGACTCTATTTTCCTCTCTTCCTCTTTCCACGCTATCCTCCCATAGGCCATTTTCACTCCTCACCCTACATACTTCCCACCGTAGCCGGAGAGTACGAGCACGTGGAAATACCAAAACAACACCACGTGCTCACTCAGTGAAAATTTGTAACGCTAAAATGCTCGTTTGATTTATGATGAAGGGGTTGGAATTAATATATACTTATATTTAAGTTGAAAATTCCAACCTGCATCAATTTCGATGCAAATTGAAATTAAAAAGTTCTTTTAGAAATATAAAGAAAGACTTGAATGCACCTCACTTCTGTAAGGTGCTGACGAGGTTCCTGTCTCGCAGGTGCAGAAATTCAAACGAAAGCATTTGGCAATACAATTCTCGCACACTTAGAAACCAAGCTACCTGGCTCGTCAATTTTGCAAACGTTGCTTTGACTCTCACGGTGTATCCCTACCTTCCTAATCCAAATTCCGCAACTCCGCAAAAATCCCTACCTGAATCACATTAATTATAAACCATCGGACAGAAGTCAGAAATTGCAGTAACTTGGGCAACCTGGCACGGGCCGGAACTACCCAGACTTTTGTCCGTCCGTACGTCGGGATTTCGAGTCAATCGGTAATTTTCTACGGCAACACGAAACCCCGTAAGTCGCAACGAGTCCTATCCCGGTTTAGCGGAACTATACTTTTTCCGGACCGGTAACGGGAGTCAGCCGCCGGGACGAATGGTTAGACTGATTAAATTCTGATTAGAAATTCGGACGTAAAATTAAAAACAGAAAATCTCTATCCGACGGGAGTAAAGGCAGTCTTCTAAGTGATCTGATGTGACACAGATCAACTCCAGTTTTTGCCCGTCCGTACGTCGCGATTCAAATTCCGACGTGACATTGGGAGACAAATTCTCGGTACGTAATTCGTCGCGTCCTATTCCGGTTTAGTCGGGACTATACTTTTCTCGGATCGGCAGTAGGGATAAGTCGCAGCTACCGATTGAGTGGTCGATCAACGGAATTCGCAATCCGGACGAAAAATTTAAACTCTGTGCGACGGGAGGCAGGGCCGTAACGGGAACGGTTCTTCATCGCGTCCTATCCCGGTTCAGCGGGTCTATACTTTTCCCGGACCGGTAACGGGAGTGACGTTGTTTTCGTGTCCTATCCGGCCTGCTTAAAACAAAATTAAGTCGGTCTAGAGAATTTTACTCTTTCTCGAATCTCAAAATAAGACAGAATAATTTTCTCGCAAGGCTGCATTTCTCTTTCATGAGGAATAGAAACATATTCTATTCTTCATCAAGGTGAATTCAGAGAAGCGACGGGTGCTTGCGTGTTGTGTGGCTCTCGCGAGTGACCTGGAAAATAAAAGACTAGAGTGGGTTAATCAACCCACGGAAATCAAAGGTTTTCGCCCGCTCCGTTGAGGGCACGAAAAATTAAAAAGGCACCTTGGTTCCTTTTAAATCCAGTTTCCATCCGACGAGCGGTAGTTTTAGTGCAACGAATTGGTAAAGTGTATTGTTCCACTTTTATTTTGTCTGATACTTTTCTTTCCTCTACCTGTCGACACATTCTACACATTGTAGAATGTGCCCTATTATTTGAATCTTGTTATAATGTTCTCTGTGCCTTTTCTCGAATAAATACTAGAATTGTTATAATAAATTCGGAACACAAATTCATTTCTAATTCGGTAAACCTGTAAAACCCTAATTTCTCACGATTTTTCGGGACAACAACTCTCAGTCCGAGAGTAGGGGTACAAACCCACATTAAAATAAAAATAGGAAAGACGAGTCTCTCGCCCTTCCTTCAGTTTTGGGGAAGCCTCCCCCCAGCGTATTGATACTAGGCAGCTTTTGTTTGCGGGTCCTTTTCTCATGGAATTAAAAACAAATTTTAATTAGATCGCACGTGACAAACGTTTGTAAATAAAAATTTTTCCATTTGAAACGGTGAGAATCACAGTGAATTTATTGTTTGATCTCAGAAAAACTTGTCTTATCAATTTTAATGTTGAATAATAATTTCTTACATTCTCATTTCAATGAGATTTTTCATATGGAAATTGATTTTTGCAGATTTCATCAAATCTTGACGTTTTTGGACTAACCGATTAAGAAATAATGGATTTTCTACCGTGTCTGTCTGTCGTTGTCGCCGTCATCGTTGTCTGTAAATATAATAATTTTCAAAGTCATTATCCAAATGGATTGCCCTTTGAAATACTTGTTGAATGCCTAAAAGGAAAGAAGGAGTTCGTTAAATAGCTATTTTTAACAAACCGTTCCTATTTTATTCATTAAAAATACTTTTTAAAATATAAAAAATTCAATTTTCCAGCAAAACATGAAAAATGCCATTAAAATTAATAATTTCACTTTCCGGAAAAACTATACAAGATATGGAGAAAATGTTGGAAAATAACAAAATGTTCAATGACAAGCTTTTGAAGAATTGAGCGATAAACATGATTATTTGAATAAATTAAGGTAGGGTAAGGAGGGGCAGCGCCGACCGGTGGGGCAAAGGCGACTTTGCTTATAACATCGCTATTATTTAACAATTTTAATTCTACTTTGCATTAAATAAATCTATTTTATTATAGATATAGCGTTACTTACTGAAATCTTGAAAATTGACGTTGTAAAAGAAAAATTATGCAGAAAACAGTTTTGACAACGAAAGAATGGAATATTCGCTGGCAGAAATGTAAAGTTTTCGACATTAATGTCAATACTTACAGAATGAAAATTTGATATTTTGACAGATAAAACAATATCACATTATGTCATTATGTTAATGAACGTAATACAAGTCCAAAGTATATTTAATATCGTAAATAATTGAGGCCTCACCAGTGGGGCAAGCCCGACCAAAATAATAGTTCACACGTGCTTAGGTTATAAACGTATCATAAGTTTTGTAGATAAGTCATCGGTAATGTAGAACAGCCACTTATCTTCTGGGCTACATGCAGGAAACTATTATATATTATTATTTTCAATCCGGTCGGTAGAACGGGTGTTTTGTATTGGTACGGTAGAAACCTTTGCACGTACTCCGTCTCTACTAGAATGTCAAAGAATAAGAGGTTATATCACAGCTATCACTATTTGTATTGAAAATAACTTATTCTTCTTGCTGAATATGTTTAAAGGTAATTTTTCCAATACATAAAATACCACAGACGCGAAACCTCATGTTTTCCCATCTTCAGATGTTTTGATTTTCATAAAAAACTGCGGTCGGCTTTGCCCTCTGGTGTGGGGCAAAGCCGACGAAATACAGCTTGTCAGAAATAATTCAATTATTAAATCATTGTTTTATTCATGTAATTATTACTTATAGAAATATGATGTACAATAACGTAGGACACGAAATGAAAAAAATGGATCAATTCCACATCTTATTAACTTTAAAAAAATCATTGACTGTTAACTGGTCGGCGCTGCCCCTCCTTACCCTACAGATATTATTCTAACATATATTTTTCATAATACAGTTCAAAATAATATTGAAAATTTCGCATTTTGGACGCACTTTATTCGAGTGCGCAGCGCGAGACCCGTGCTAGGAATGTGTTCGTTAAAGCCGAAGGAGTTTTAACAAAAGACAATTCATAATCACCAAATTTCAGTTGTAAATGGTTTTCACTTCTAATTTTAGAAGATTCAGGCATAGATATTGGTTAAATACTAAGACCAAGCGCATAGCGCGAGGTAAGTACATTTTCGAGCGCGAAGCACAATACCTGACAGACGCTCGCCCCACTGTCTAGGCGACCTAGGAAAAAAGGCTTATTCGCGCAGAAAATGCTACCTGAAATTTTATTTGGGATTTTTGTAGTGTTAGCATGTAGAGCAAAAGCCTATAGATTTGTGAACAATCGATAAAGATAGCAAAAACGTTTTTTGTCTATTACAACGAATCTATATGTCGGATAGAAAAAAAGTTAATCTAAAAAATGTAGGGTTCACAAATATCTACAAAATGGCGGGTCGTAAGTTAAGATTGGTTCATTTTTTCATTTGAAAAAAAACACCCGAAACTGTTTTTTTTTTAAATATGCAATTATTTTTGCAACAATCAAGCAACAACTTTAAAACATTTAAAAACGATGCCCCTTGTCACTCTTAAGAAGTGTGTCAAAGTTCAGCCAAAAATAATTATTAGTTTTCATAAAAACTCGTTTGTTATTAAAAAATGGACTATTATTCAACCTAATTTGTACACGTTTGGCCAGAAGGATATCAACTAAAAGTACGCGATTGTCGTCTACAGGAATTGTGTTATCAAGTACAACTTAGCCGAAAAACGAGTTTTTATCATTTAATTGGATGAAAGTAGCTTCAAAAATACGGTATATTTTTTCATCATAAACAAATGAAACAGCTCCGACAATTTTCGCTTTTTCGAATCGGGATAAAATGCATTCAATGAATGTTGTATCCGAATTCCTGCTTTATGAACAAAAAGTTGCAAATGATTCTCTTGGAATTTTTAATTTTAATCGAAAATAAAGAAGTTATATACTTCTCCACATTTTGAAAATTTTCAAAAAATAGAATAAATTATTTTTCTGATAGATTAGGAAATTTCATAAAAAATGTTTACTGGATGTGAAATATATATTTCAAAACTATCCCAATTGAATTTTTGGTCAAAGTTTCTGGTATATGACGAAAAAACTTGCAAACTGTCCTAATGCCATTTTTTATTTCGATGAAAAAATAGAAAATTTGTTTTTGATAGATGAAGAAACATCAATCCAAAATTTGACTAGATATAAAATATATTTCGAAAAATTGTCCATTACATTTTTCAATTAGACCAAAATTCAAAAAGTTAGAACATTTTCAAAATTATGCAATTTTTGTTTTCAAGAGACCTGTAAGTTTAATTAGTTATTTTTAGCAGATTTTAACCAAATTTACAAATTATCTCAATGAAATTTCTTAATTGGATACAAATTAAAAATGCTCTAAATTAATTACTCATAATAGAGTTGTCTTAGAACTGATGTTTGAACGAGTGGAATCGAAGCCTATGGCTTAATGTCTTTAGTTGGTAAAAAAAACTTTGCATTTTCTTGTTAACATTATATTGAAAAGTATACGTACTTCTTATATGCTATTCAATTTTGTCTACATGGTATTATTTTTTCAGGAGAACCGTCCCTATAACCTAATTATCGAGCGTAAAGCGCGAGTGTCGCAAGCAGTATAGGACCACTTTGGACAGACTACCTCCTCCACTTTTTCTTTCCCCCTCGCTGCATTATGGCACCGAGCCCCTCACCCTGGTGGTGGGAACTACCCGTAGTAGCTCCCGGACATCTATTTGCAGACGTCTTGAGGGTGTGCAATCCGACTCTTACTCCCGCTACTCTCGAACACTTGTTTGAAGGGTGATTTATGAGAGTATAACCTGACACACCCTGCCGATGTTATTTCAGTTAAATTGATAATGAAATGTATCCGCAACTGACTGAGAAGCTGAATAGATTTCAATTAACGATATCTTAACTTATTTGTGTTGGTCACACTTAGATTGTATCTACTTTAAGCCAGTGAAAGTTCCTGGAAAGCATTTATAAGTCCTTTTTGACCTACGTTACTTGTTGACCGTCTGTCAGAAGTAAATTTTTCTTAGAGGCGTGTGAAATTGATTGCATCCTGAAGCTGAAAAGGGGTTGTAGACGGTTTTTTCACCTACGAAGTTATACTTTTTCAAAAATAACTAACTATCTTAAGACTATTGCATATTTAGTAAGGAAAGGATAATGAGTAGACACATGTTGACATACGATTAAAAACATATATTTATTATACTATGAAAAATTTTAAACGTAAATGATCTTATTACATTTTGACACTTATTTTAACTCTCTAGATGAATGTAATTCTTTTTAGGAAATTCGTGTGTACACGAGAACTCAGGTGAGTTAATAAAACACCACCAATTTCATGATATACAATGCCGAGATAATAGTCGTTGAATTTCGACGATAATTGTGCATGAAGAACACCTTTGTAAAATTATTTGTCGCTTTGTTCACGACGTTAGAAATAAATTGTTCAGATGGTTCGGGTAACTTTTCGGAAATGCAATGATCAGTTAGTAATGTTACAATTTCGGTCACGCAATTTTCGACTAAGCGACACAAGGCTTTCAGCATACTAACATATTCGTCTGCACACGAAAGAACATTCTTCAAACCAATAAAAGTTTTTTTTTATTGCAACAGCAGGTATATAGACTTTTTGTTTCTTCGCTTCACAAGTATTTTCACCTTCCGCAACAGGTCCAGGTATATTGTCAAAAAGAATGGTCTTTTTCCAAAAGATGTTGTGAGTATAAGTTTGTCGTCATTTATCTTGAGGAGCTCTGTGTGATCTGATGAGGGTCGTTTGTCCTTTTCAAAACAATCGTCGATGATATTGATCTGTTGCAGGAATTTCGTCCATGTTGACACCCCAAACGTGATTCCTTGTAGTTTATTAGTAACTGTTTAGTATTTATAAATTTAATTGTTAATTTGGATTGTAACCGCAAATGAAATCGCTATCACTGAAATGAACTCAAACTCAGAAAGGAATGTTGATATTGATATACTGTTAATTAACTCAATCACATAATATACATTTTATTGTAAAACAGCGTCTTCATAATACATAGTTCATTAGTCCTTTCCACTCTTAATAATTGCCATAATCCATGAGATTTGATTTATACAAGAACCGAGAAATCACGAGTTCTAAGATCGATAAGTGTGATCATGAGCACGACAAAATCTATCTAACGACCCGCAGACAAGACAGTTCAAAAACGGAAGCGATTCCGATAGGCTACGACAAATTACGAACATTACCGAAACTTTAAATCAAAATGAGTCAGGCTATACTAATTATAAAGTTATATCAAATCAGTTGGCCGCAACATACCGCCCACTTCGGTTAATTATAACCGATCTAACATAATATTTGTATCTAGATTAAAATTAAAATTGCAAGTACAATTTCAAAATTACAACTAATAGCTATTTACATCTTATGTCAGTTTACATATCACTATCATCTAAATAATCAGAATATACTGGCAATCGACACACCTGCGTAATTGGACGGTCTAATTCAG
The DNA here is from genome assembly GCA_932195095.1 of Andricus curvator. Lineage (NCBI taxonomy): Eukaryota > Metazoa > Arthropoda > Insecta > Hymenoptera > Cynipidae > Andricus > Andricus curvator. The sequence continues at coordinate 13,402 of CAKNYM010013141.1, read as the reverse complement.
ATGTTGCAGTTTTAACAGTGACTACACGAACCTTGCCGTCAGGGCCCGGGTGACACTTAACGACACGAGCCATATCCCATCTCGTAGGAGGGAGAAGCTTCTCACGAAGGATAAACAATTAATTAGGTTTCATGTTAGAATGAGCTCGATCCCATTAGGAACGCTGCTGTAATGTATTTAAATAATCCGTAGACCAGATTTTCCAGAACCTCTGAACTTTTTTCTGTACGGTTTGCTAAGAGTCTAAACGACCATATTTTATATCAAGATACGATGGTTCTGGTAGCGATAAAATGGGACCCCCTGTTAGAAAATGACCTGGGGCCAAAGGCACGAAATTGTCAGGGTCAGAATCAGATTCAACATTTATTGGCTGTGAATTCAAGCAGGCTTCTATTTGGCATAAAAGCGTAGTAAGCTCTTCGAAAGTTAGCTTTTTATCACCAACTGAACGTCTGAGATGATGCTTAGTACTTTTGACTCCAGCTTCCCAGAGACCTCCGAAGTGAGGTGCCCCTGGGGGGATCATCTTCCAGACAAGACCGTCTGCTGCAAAATAATTACATACATTTGGATCTCTAGTTACCATTTTAAAGTTTTTACGCAATTCGCGATCAGCGCCCTAAAAACTAGTGCCATTATCACTATAAATAGCTTTAGGAAGTCCGCGTCGACCGATAAGGCGTTTCAATGCTCCAATAAATGCATCCGATGTATAATCAGACACAAGCTCAAGATGTATCGCGCTAGTTGCAAAGCAGACAAATATGCTAATATAGGCCTTGCAGGATCTACTTCCTCTGCCTCTGAATCTTAGAACGCCAACAGGCCCGGCATAGTCAACGCCACAATGAGTAAATGGTCGCGATGGCGTTACCCTACTGGAAGGTAAACTTCCCATCAACTGAATCGGGATTGCAGCTCGGTTTCGTGCACAAGAAACACAATTACGAATACATTTTCTAATCAGGGAACGTGATTTAATTATCAAAAATTCTTGTCTGAGTACTCGAGTCATTAATTGAGCTCCACCATGTAAAGTGCGGAGATGAGCATGTCGAACAATGAGCAATACAATGGGATGATTTACAAGAATAACAGGGTGTTTTTCCTCATAAAAGAGCGCAGAAAATTGTAGGCGACCTCCAAGTCTTATAAGATTATTATTATCCAAGAATGGAGTTAATTTTCTTAATAGACTTGACCTTGAAATATCCCGTTTCATTTGTAAGTTTTTGCACTCATCAGAAAACGCCGCAACTTGAACTACGCGTAACCAATGAATTTTAGCTTTCATATAATAATCGGGTTCTTCTTTAAATAATGTATACTTTTTTCGAAGATCTCGACTAAATCTCTTAAGATTCTTATTTTTCGTCTTTGCAGATTTCAGTTTAAACTGAAGAATATATAAAAATCTATCAATATTTATTGTAACCCGTAACAATTTAGGCCAACTTGAAAATTTTTCAAAGAGATTCAAATCTGATGATGGTTTGGTTATTAAGTGTGTCACCATGTCAACGATGGCAACGGGTTGTTCGGAAATCTCCTTTTCAGGATTTGGTTTAATATTAGTTTGTGGCCATTCTTCTGCAAGAAGCAGTAACCGCATAGGGCCTGTCCACCAGAGAGGGTGTGTTGGCAACTCTGAGGGTGATATTCCTCTTGATCCACAATCAGCGGGATTATCTAGAGATGGGACGTGTCGCCAAAAAACATTAGGAATACGAGTGATAATTTCACTCACTCGATTGGCGATAAAGGTGGGCCATCGTGAAGGAGTTTTTTGCAAGCACCCGAGTACATCTAAAGAAACTGACCAGGCATAGATTGGGATTGAATTCCATTTTAGGGCTTCGAGAATATATTGGATTAACTTGGCCAGAAGTACAGCTGCACATAATTCCAATTTTGGTATAGAAATGGATTTTAATGGTGCGACTTTTGACTTTCCCATCATCAAAGTGACACACGTTCTATCGGGATATACAACTCTCAGATAAACGGAGGCTGCGTAAGCCAAGCGAGATGCATCTGAGAACCCGTGAATCTGATATTCACATTGGGTTGGACAAACTTGCATCCAACGCGGAATAGAAAGATTTTGAAGTGTGACCAGCTCAGAACAATAATCACGCCAACAGGTTTCAAGGTCTCCCGGTAATTTCTGATCCCAATCAGATCCACACAGCCAGAGTTCTTGCATTAATATTTTTGCTCTAATTATAATTGGTGTTAGAAATCCCAATAGATCGTACATTTGTACAATAATTGAAAAAACAGATCTCTTAGTATTCTTTTCAATCGAAGGAATACCTACGCGAATTTGAAAACTATCAGGAGACTGGATTCCACGACAATCCTAATACTCGAATAGACACTGCCTGCTCTGAATCCGATAGAACGAGTTCATTACGTTCATTTGGTATAGTTAGTAGTAGTGGGTAATTACCAGCCCATTTATTCAAAGAAAGACCGCCTCGAGACAAAATGTCCATTAACTGAATTTGTGTTCTACGAGCCTCCTCCATGGTATGTGCTCCAAACAAAAACGTCATCAACATAAAAATTCTTCCGCAAAATTTCAGCACCGAGTGGATAAGAATCTTCTTCATCAGAAGCGAGTTGCTGCAAAACTCTAAGAGCAACAAATGGAGCAGACGCAGTTCCATAAGTCACCGTTAATAAACGATGTGGAATGAGGGGCTCCTCTACATTGCTACGGAAAAGTATTCGCTGATAGTCAACGTCACGAGGGTCAACTAAGATTTGTCTGTACATTTTGGAAATGTCCGCGCACATCGCGATCATGTATACACGCCATCTTAATAAGATGCACGGTAATTCAATTTGAAGTTTGGGACCGATGAGCATATGAGAATTCAGGGAGGTCCCATTGCTAGTGGAAGCTGGCGTTAAAAACAACTCTTACGCGTGTTATTGTAGACGATTCTTTAATTATTGTATGATGAGGTATGTACACAAATTGTTTATTCTTAGAATCACATTCTGACGCGGGCTCCATGTGACCTAAATCGAGATATTCTTTCATGAATGCTAAATATAACTTTTTATGTTCAGGTTGTGCCAACAATTTATTTTCGTAATTATAAAACTGTTTAGCAGTTCTGGAATCTGACCATCCTATATTTATAGGAGGTCCATCCTTAAATGGAAGGCGAACAATGTACCTTCCTTCTGAATTACGTTAATGAGTCTCTTGGAAATGATTTTCACATTTTTGTTCATCCTCCGTTAAATGACGTTTAACGGGGATTTCTTCAAGTTCCCAAAAACGCGACAAATTTTCTGAAATATCACGTATATCGTGGCAATGATGAACTGCAAGCGTGTTTGTGAATGGTATCGATGAGTCAGTATTAGAACCAATCAGAGTCCATCCAAAAACAGTTTCATGAGCAATAAGAGATTCGTTAGGCCCTTTAAGTAATCCTCCCAAAATAATTCGGCCATATACATCAGCGCCCAAAATAAGTTCAATGCGCTCCTGCGAATAAGGATTAGGATCGGCCAATGCCAGCCCTTGCACATGAGGCCAAAATCTATCAACTGGTACCGACATGCTAGGAGCTTTATAACCTGAAACTTCCGGACAAACAAGTGTGTCAATTGTCATTTTAAACTGAGGGTCGATAAGCGATTCGATTACAAAGGAAGCAGCTGAATGTGAGGTTACAAATGTTGTAGCTCCCACTCCTCCAACAGTTGCGTGAATTTTACGTTTTTTTAAGTGTAAATCTTTAACAAGAGATTCAGAACTAAAGGTTCCTTGGGAACAATCATCAATAAGAGCTCGTACTATTTTACTTTGACCTTTAGAATTTCTTACTCTAACATAACAACTGCCTAACAACACCCCAGTAGCGTAAGATGCCGAATTGCTGGATAATACATTATTTGTAGGCGTGGGTGGATTTATTTTAGATATAGAATTTATATATGAATTGATAGGATTATCAGTTGAAACAACGTTTTGTGTTGACAAATCTCGATGTAGTAGTGTATTATGTTTTTGTTTACACTTTTGACATTTGTATTTGCTAGGACATTTTCGCGGAATATGTCCAGGTTTTAAACAGTTATAAAAACATCTAGATTTAGTTGCAATCTCAAAACGTTGCTCGACTGATTGTTTTTTAAATGCATCACACTGTCCAAGTACATGATTCTCTTTACAAACTAGGCATTGCGAACTTTCACTTGTTGTGTTATATGATTTGAGATTTTTACTCCCAGAATTCTTACTTTCAGTTTTATCATTCTTAGCCGTGAAAGCTTCCAATGCAAAAATTCTATCTTTAAGAAAAGTCTCAAATTCCTCGAAGGTAGGATATTCAGTCTGAGAACCAAGTGAAAGTTCCCAATCTTTACGAGTTTTTGAATCTAATTTTTTAGCAAGAACATACACCAAAATATGATCCCAATGTTCGACTGGGCATTCTAAATTATCCAAAGCATTAATTACTGAAGTAACTTTATCATAAATTCGTTTAAGTTCTACGCTTGATTCTTGAGAGGCATTTTTAAGTTCAAACAACTCATCAAATAAATTCGATACAATAATACGCTTATTTTCATAACGGTCTATAAGTATTTGCCAAGCTTTAGTATAATTAGCTTCTGTAATTTTAATTGATTTTAACAATTCTGAAGCTTCACCTTCAAGATAAGCTTTAAGACGATGTAGCTTTTCTACATCAGACATTGATTTGTTATTATGAACTAACGATGAATACAAATCTCTAAAACTTGGCCACTCAACGTACGAACCTGAGAACTTTGGTAAAACAATCTTGGGCAAATTGGATGCCGACGAACCTGGTGTATGATGAATCGAATTATCCGCATCTGAGTGTGTTGATATATTAGCAACAGCTGGTTGAAAAAAAAGCAATCCAATTGCTGAGATAGTCACTAGCCTCCATATATGCTTCTTCAGCGGCGTAGAAGTGTTGATCCTTAAACTACTCCTCAGAGCTCTTTAACTCTTTCGAAAAACTGGCTTCTAACTGTCGATTAAGCTTTTGACAGCTGCTCCAATTTTTTTTCTCAAAATAGACAAACGTTTTTGAGAAATAGCAAGTGTCATATTTTTCTTGCCGACCTTTTTCGTATTTTCCATCATTTTTTCTATCGAATGCATAAGTGCATGTTGCTCATAAAGCATTTCTTGAAGGTGCAAGGTCTGCTTAGTTGCATCTTCTTCAGCCATCGTGAATTTGATTTTATTGATCATCTCAATGTATAAATTTGTTTTTAATTTCAAAAAAAATAAAATTTGAAATATTTGCATACACGATACTGTTTGAGAAGGTATAATAACACGTATTAATTTCAAATAGTCACAATAAGACTTTGTTGTGGATAGAGACAAGAGTTCGAGTTAATTATAGACACCGTATCAAGAAATCGATCAAGATGATGCGTGATGTGAAGGTTCATTGTCGAAATTGTGAAGATTTTCACTTGACCACGGAAAGTTTTTATGATTTTTAGGTTCATCACCTAATATTGCAATAAATGCTTATATTCACATCATCGATATCCATCATTAACGCTGCATTTTTCCTTATGACAACAAAGAGCCGCCCACTGTTCACTTTCAGTGTCTAATAGTTAATTTCACTCATAGTTTCGTAATTCGAAAAATTCAGCTCCGAAGGACCAATGTTTAGTATTTATAAATTTAATTGTTAATTTGGATTGTAGCCGCAAATGAAATCGCTATCACTGAAATGAACTCAAACTCAGAAAGGAATGTTGATATTGATATACTGTTAATTAACTCAATCACATAATATACATTTTATTGTTAAACAGCGTCTTCATAATACATAGTCCATTAATTCTTTCCACTCTTAATAATTGCCATAATCCACGAGATTTGATTTATACAAGAACCGAGAAATCACGAGTTCTCAGATCGGTAAGTGTGATCATGAGCACGACAAAATCTATCTAACGACCCGCAGACAACACAGTTCAAAAAAGGAAGGGATTCCGATAGGCTACGAGAAATTACGAACCTTACCGAAACTTTAAATCAAAATGAGTCAAGCTATACTAATTATAAAGTTATATCAAATCAGTTGGCCGCAACAGTAACAATCTTGACAATTGGTTCAAAAAGTCCATTGGTTTGTAGTTATAATCCAATAATCAAATTCTTACTGCAGGAATTATTGAGAGCGTACAGTGTAGTTAAGATAAGGTGCTTGGTTGTCCAGCGTGACGGCTCAACTTCTGTCATGTGAACTTTGTTTCTTTTATTGCTTGAAGAAGAATTATTATCACCATCGTTTTTATTAGATTGTAAGGTCATAATATTTTCAATGTCTGAGCCTGTCGGTTTTAACATATTTTGAGACATTGCACTTATTGTGTTTAGACATGCAGAGAAACTAATAAACGGACAGCCATACGCGCAACTTATGTATCAAACGGAACGGATATAAGGTATTGGGGGAAATCCACAGAAGTGGGGACATTTGTAAAAGGGTAGGGGGAGATCAATTTTAAAGTTAGATGGAGTGGGAAGAAAACAAAAATAGCTCTGTCAAGTTTTGAATAAGTTCATATGTGTAAAATATTTTTAAATATAGGGGAAGTTGCCTGGTTGTGGGCACAGTTAGGTATTTTCTTTATACATTTTTACCAAATGAATTTTATGCAGCAATATGCATATCAATAGAAAGCTAGAGACCTCAGCTAACTACTAGTGATAGAATTGATTCGTTTTTGTTGAAAAAAAAATTCAACTTTTTATGGAGTACACAATTTCAAACGGAAAAATTTTTTTAACCGGTTGTGGGCACTCCTGAAAAGTCTTCTAATAATGGGAAAATATGAAGTCAAACGCCACTGAATAGAGAAAAGAAGGAAATTTATTAATTTTCAAAGCCTGTAGTGAAACAAAGATTAACGAAACATGACCTGAATTAGAGGGCATACGTTGGGCACATCTACGAATAAACTCCACCAAAACACCATCTTCGACGTTCGAAATGTTAAATTCCCTTTATAAATATAGGATACTTACTTTTTTGCAACAATTCACTTCGGTTTATCGCACTTGAAACACAAGAAAAAACTAAATCACCGTCGATTTTTACGGATGAAGAGATGTAATCGGTTGTAGCTACTACGCGAATGCGTTTGATCACTTCGGTATACCATTATACCATTAAGCCATTTCCCTTTCAGGGTAGGCGTTACACTACCCGATTCGGGTAGTGTTTCTAGGTGGATAGTTTTCTTGTAGTTATAAATAACTACAAGTTTGGTCTCACCACACCCATAATATGCCAACAGCACACAGTATTCTCGGATGGTCACCCATCCAAGTACTAACCGCGCCCAACGCTGATTAACTTCAGTGATCTGACGAGAACTGGTTTTTTCAGCGTGGCATGGCCGTTGGCCATGGTGTCAGCACTTAATCATCTTGCCAAAATGGCGCACAAATGACAATCGTCAGATCAGCTGTTTCTGCTCAATGTCGAAAGTTATGCCACGGGTGACCACAACCGGGTGATGCCCACAACTGGGCAACTTCTCCTAGTCTGAGTAAGGATTAGTAAAAAATGCTCACTAATTCACTTCAGTATAGTCTTTTTCTAACTAATTATCAGTTACGAGTAAGTAATTCGGTTAGTAATTTTACTAATTGAGACGAGATTACTAACAACTAATCAACAACTTCACTACTTCAAAATTATGATCAATGAGGTAAGAAGGCAATTATTCAAACATTCAAATGATGTAATAATTATTTTATAAATTTTTGTGATAATATATCTATGGAAATATTTTATATAAATATGTTAAATAAATGTTTTGTTTCAAAAATATAATACATATGCTGGAAAGCTGTATGGGTACGTGAGAACGTCTATTAATCGATGTTTAAGGGTCCTTTCAAGAGTGTTGGGAGGTGTGACCATAGACAAAGGAGAGGGGATGTACCCATTTTCCTTGCGAGAAAGTCACAGTTTCCCAAGAAAATCAGTCTAGACATTGCTTTTGCTTATGCAACACTGCTCCTAGATAACCACGCGAGTATTATAGTGATTCGATAATTCCCAAATTTAAAAGTGAATTAGGAGTAATTGATAAAAAAGTCAGTAAAGTGCCCCAAATTCAAAAGTAAATTAAGAGTGCTTTATAAAAAAAGTGACTGAAGTGCGTTTAATTCAAACTTGACCCAAATTTCAAAAATGTGTGATGAAGGATTAAATATCGCCAGGATTGCACTTGATGAAATCAGTCAGCATCTAGCTGCAATGGCTGGCTTGGAAGCGTATTTAGGTGAATGCACTTCGGCTACTGTGTCAGGAAAGCTAATAAATGAGCCAGCCTTAAAAATTCCACAAGAAGATGCCCTGCCAAAAAAACGAAGAAAAATAAAGTTCATCAGGTAGCAGGAAAAAGAACTTCCAAAAATATTTACCCAGCCGGTATGCGTCATTAATCTATATTCTTCTATTTCTTCAATTAGAAATAGGGCAGGCTTGTACACTCTAAGCAGAGAGAGAAAGTTTGAAGGAAAGGAAAGGCATAAACTAGAACATACCTGTGACTCGTAGTCCACTCTTTTCTGCCTTCACCATCCGGAGGTTCGAACTTTCACTCTCCGCACCTCTGTCCGTTTGTCCTTCTGTCAACCGTTCCATCCTTGTCTTTTATCAAGTACCACTTTAAATTTTACTCCTTTCCGTGGAAGACGAGCCTCAAGTTTGGGATTGGTGAACATCGACGTTTCCGTGGACCACTTCATACAAAGGTTCGACTCTTTCAGGAGACTGGCTTTCAGGCGTAACTTTCGGTAACATTTTTAATTTTTTTCGGGAGCACTTGGAGGTTAGGACAGCAATTAACATAGTGGCTACTATGCTTAGATGTCCTCGGACGAGGTACATTATTGTGCCTAGTACTAAGGATTCCATTCCTACATATGATCCATAAACAAGAATTTCATGATGTTCTCGGTTCTCTTCATTTACTTGGAGAATAATACATTGTTTTTCAATTTCATCTAAGGATTGGTCAGCTCTCAATTCCAGGTTTGGTTTTGTTTTTAAATTAACTGGTTCCAGTCAGTACGTTAATTTTTGTTGATGTTGTTTTAATGTGGGTGATATCTTTCCCAGTTCCAAATGTAACAGAGCTTTGTAAGTCAATTCCGTTGGATCGTTTTGTATTGGAATGCCCGGTAGCATTAGAGATTCCATTTGTATAATGCACCTCGATGGATTCTGGTTGATATCCTTGACAAACTATTTCAGCCGAAGTAACGTCAGATAGAGAATAAATCCATCCTCCTAAGATCTTGATTATTTTCCAATAGGGCCCTGTGTAAGGGTATAATCGTATATTGCAAGTTTTCATAACTTCAAGTAATGGCCGCGACAATAATTCGCGTTCCAAATTTTGTGAAAGGCAGATTCGTAGATGAGTTGTAATCCCTTGCACAAGAAGTAATTTTTGAGGTCAAAGCAGTATTCAAGATCTTCCCTCGTTAATAGCAGGTAGGTTCTTTTGGTTTCTTCTAACGCGGTGTACCCGGTTCCAGGTTGGATATATGCTCTTCCAGTTCCGTTTTCCAAAATGGATTGAAGTACTGGTACGGGATAACTTTGGTACAATATGTATTTTTTTTGCCTGAAAGAGGAATATCCAGAGTAATTTCGAATTTCCCTCCACTCGTTGATATTGTGGTCGTAGCAATCTGGATGAGATTGTCCAGGCTAATTGATGGTCCAGGTAGCGGAAACATGACCTTGGGTGCATGGTCCTGTATTTCTCTTAGAATCGACTTCAACTGTTCGGATTTAAGTAGCATAGTGTGTAATTTTCCTTGCTGAGCTGAATGAATGGAGTTTAGTAGTTGGTTTGCACATCAAATGTAGTCATGTAATCCAGTTTCCATGTGAGTTTGTTGTCGTAAACGGTGAGTTAACTTTCGTTGATTAGCGTTCAGATGCTGAATTTCCTCATCAATTTGCTGACGCTGGGCATCGGTCATCTGTCCTGTTATGGGATGTAAGATTTCTCCTATCAGCCCGTTGAACAGAGTTAATCGGCTTGGTCGTTTTCGAATCCCAATTGGCAAGATCTCTTGAATAAGATCTTGAAACTGAAGGCTTAATTCTTCAATTTGTTTGAATGTAGTCTGTTACAGATGTTTTGCGTGAGTAAATTTGCTCATTATTTGTGGACCCTCCAAATACTACTTACAGAGTGTCCTTATCTGAGTCGGGCATTGTGATGTCATCTGGTTCAGTCTTTTGGTGAAGTTTTGCAGAAATCCCGGGTAAAGATGTACGCCCAGAAAGGTAGTCACCCTCCAGACTAGTGTGCTAGCCAGTGTAGTTGCATGGTAATCCCAAAAAGAATTAGAAATATTGCCACTGCTAACCAAGACATCACAGAATCCTAAAACAGCCTATAAGTCTTTAAAGTTAAAAATTTCGAAATTAATTTTTTTTATCTCCTCTTCATGTTTTAACTAGGCCAGTGAAGGCTATAGTGGTAAACATACACATACAAACGTATCATTTACACTCTAGCATACCGTCGCCACATTTTGAGCCAAGCCATTTTCGATGATAGCTGCAGAGTGTTTTATGCACACCCCGAACATCTAGAATACATACTATCTAGTTGTCCAACTCCTGCGGGAACGACCTACATCCAAAGGCACAATGCGGCACTAACATTTCTTTATTACCATATCTGTCACTCTTACGGCATTAGCCCAAATACCGCTCCGCTAAACGCTCCTAGGGAAATAGAGTCAATTGTCGAAAATGAGAAGTACCGCACAGCTAAAAAATAAACGTTTATCTATACTGGAACTTCATATTCTCGACAATTGTGTCTGTTGCGTACTCGAGGCCTGACATAGTTCTCCTTGAGTTCGAGAAACGAACCATGTTCGTTATCGAATTTTCGGCACCAGCTGACAAAAATGTCATAGCCAAGGAGAAGGAAAAGAGGGATATATTATATATATATATATATATATATATATATATATATATATATATACAGTAGAATCCCGGTAATTCGTAATCCCGATAAAGTGAAAATCTCGATATTTCGTAGTAAATCGCCAGTCCCTTGAAAAAATCGCGGTAATTCGTAAGGAAACAATGCATTTTGGTCCCCTCGATAATTCGTAATACATTTTTGGCTAAGAATCGCGATAAATCGTAAGTTGACGTTCCCAAACGTCTTATAATTCGTAGTACGTAGTTCGGTAGGCTGTTTTCGCCTGTCCGCTTCTCCGCCTTATCACCCTATGTTTACATTAAGCAAATTCTTTAGTTCGTTCGTTTCTTTAGTCACGTTTGTAAGTGTCTAAAAGAGGCTAAAGTGACTTCTAAAAATCTCAAAGGTGCAATTCACAACACTCTCTCTCTCGATGAGAAAAAAAAAATCGTTGAAGCCATTGCGGGCGGTGAAAAGAAAGTGGCTGTTGCCACTCGTTTTGGGATTTCTCCTTCAACGTTAACATCAATTTTGAAGAAAAAAGATGCCATAATGTCATCAACATGCAGTGGCTCTCGGTTGCGACAGAAGCCAGGAGAATTCCCTCAACTTGAACAGTGTTTAATAACCTGGTTTTCACAATGCCGTCAACAAAATATTCCATTGAGTGGCATCATGATGAGAGAAAAAGCTAAATCGTTCGCTAAAGATTTAGGGATTAATGATTTTAAAGCCAGCGAAGGTTGGTTTGATCGGTTTAAAAAACGCCACAACATTACTTTCAAGAAAATTTGTGGTGAAAGTGCTAGTGTTCAAGATAGTGTTTGTACAGAATGGAAAGAAAAATTGGCAGAGATGTTGAAAAATTTTGAACCGAAGGATGTTTTTAATGCGGACGAATCGGGATTGTTCTATAAATGCCTTCCAGATCGTACCTACTGTTTTAAAAATGAAAAGTGCCATGGCGGAAAGAACAGTAAAGAGCGAATCACGTTATTGTTTGATGCAAACATGGATGGTTCGGAGAAGTTAACACCACTCTTGATCGGAAAGTCCGCGAAACCTAGATGTTTCAAGAACATTAAATCATTTCCAATGCACTACCGTGCCAACAAAAAAGCGTGGATGACTTCAGTTTTATTTAGTGAGTGGTTGACTACTTTAAATCAACAAATGAAAGAGAAGGGAAGGAAAATTTTACTTTTCGTCGATAACTGCACGGCACATAACGACATTCCACCACTCACTCATGTTAGAGTCGAGTTTCTTCCCCCAAATACAACTTCCAGACTTCAACCACTTGACCAAGGGATAATAAAAAATTTCAAAGTTTTTTATCGTAAAGATGTTGTAAAGAGACTCTTGGATTCCATCGAAGGAGGAAATGAGCTCAAAATTTCTGTTTTAACCGCCCTGAACATTGCAGACAAAGCTTGGCGAAATATCAGCCAGCGCATCTGTCGTAACTGCTTTAAAACCTGTGGTTTTTTCAGGGAAGAATACGAATGTGAACCATCCAATGAAATTGATTCGCTTGATGTTCCCGCTGAATGGAATCTTCTAGCTCAGAATGATGAAAATTCGATCACGTTCAATGATTACATTCATTTCGACGACGATACTGCAGTAGCTGGTGTTCTAACAGATCATGACATTTTGGCTTCAGCGCTGGAGGTAGATTATGATGGCTCTAATGAAGATCAAGATGTAGAACCCTTACCAAAAGTGTCATCAAAAGAGGCCAAAGCGTACTTGGACACTCTGCGAGGCTTCTTGCTTCAGTCCAAAGTGGGTGAAGAAGTCTTTTCTGCAGTGGTGACGATTGACAATGCAATAGATCAAGCACATGTAAATTCCCTTGTCCAAAAGAAAATCACAGATTTTTTCCAGCATTAATAAAGTACGTACATAGCTATATGCATGCATACATATCTACTCTACTTATTTTAATAATATCTCGATAATTCGTAATTGTATTTTTTTATCCCCTTAATACGTAATCCCGATAATTCGTAACTCCCGGTAATTCGTATATATATATATATATATATATATTATAAGGGAGTTGTGACGGTCATACCCGGAATATTCCGTTAAGCTAATCGTCTTGATCATCGGCGCTTTTGGAAGTGCTAAGGTTTCACTGGTTATTAGCCTGAAAAGTATCCCTGCGTGTCAACAAAATGCTGAGACACTTGCGAGGAAAATGTAGAAGGCTGTCGTCCTTGGGTCGCTCCGGGTCCTCAAGGTGCACGAGACTTTTGCCGGATCATCGTATTGAATTCGTCGCAGAATGTAACCACCTATCTCACGGACGTGAGGCGTGGTTACAGCTGAAATTTTGCCGCGATTTCGCTGGGAGCGGGTGCAATTTTTCAGATTAGCA
>CAKNYM010013140.1:0-13600 GCA_932195095.1 Andricus curvator | reverse complement strand
GAAAATGCTATAACTCCAGTAATTTTTTTTTTATCACGAAAAGTCATAAGAATATTTTGTTCGTCATTTTGCGTACTACTAATAACCGTACATAGAATTTTCAAATCTTCCAAAAAAGTGGTCTCAAAAATTTTCAAAATGTGCTCACTTTTTGGATTTTCATCCAAAATAGTTGGTTAACGAACTCGTTCTCTATTTTTCGGCCATAAAAAAGTGTGCCAAAGCTCAATCAAATCTGATCATTTTTTCGAAAGTTATCGTGGCTACAGACAGACAGACAGACAGACAGACAGACTACAGACTACAGACAGACAGACACCTTCGTAAAAATCGTTTTTTCTAGCTCAGGGGGTCTCAAAACGTGGAGATTTGATGAAAACCGACTATGTCAAATTTTACATAAAACCAATACCTTCTCATTAGAATGAGAATGTAATAAATAAATAAATTTCTACTAACCGTGTAGAAAATTGTCGGGGCAGACTTGCGTCCAATCAGGGCATTGACTATACCGTCAGGACCAAAAAATTACCTAAATGTCTCATTCAAATATTTTGTTGTACATTTCCAAAAAGAGCCAGGGTGCTTAAGAGTATCAAAAATGAAAAATGATCTCTAAAAAAAATTAATATTTTTCCGCATCATCTAGTTAGTCTTTTCGTGCCAAAATCGGGGGCTAGCTAGCCTGTCAGGACCAAATTATTTTTCAAATTTTGAATCTAAATATTTTTTTGCACATTTCCAAAAATTTCGGGGGTTTTTGGAAGTAAAAAGAAAAGAAAAATGTAAATCACGAGACACACAGGATTCACACCAATGAAACTGATGCTGAAAAGGAAACCATCGCACTTATGAGTCAAGTGGATTCTAAGGTCAACGGACAATAAAGAACATAGTCATGAGGAGAAATTGATATAGACAAAAAATTATATCTTAAAGAAAGGGTTGATTAGGGCAGAAAAATATAATTTGTTAAAAAAATTTACCTCGTACCAGGTGAATAATAAAATACTGATAAAAGCCTCAAGCGCACTGCTAAATTTATGGCAGTTTTTGAGGGTCTCTACGCAATAAAGAAAAACGTTGGAAAGGGAACCTATATTGTAATGAACCCACAAAAATGGTATAGAAAGGGGAATGTTTCATGCCAATGAAATAAGGAAGTATCACCTCAACTAAGCCTGTGCCAATGACAGCGTGTCGGGATATTGTAGCATTACAATCTTCCTGTAAATGTACGCTCTCTGGTATATCTTTCCCAATAAATTTTTTTCTTACAGCAAGATGGATGCTTCTACTCAAGTAATGTCATACCACCAACTAAATAAAGCTGATGCGAATACTCAAGCTGGACCAGGAGTACCAACTATTGTGAGAAAACGGATTAAGCAGCAACGAGTGATAGTGGGAAGGCCTCGCACGATCACTACGAAAAGAAAGCATCCCCGCTTAATAAATATGCAGTATAAATCCGTCACAACATCGCACAGCATTCCGGTGGACATCATGGTCTCTACCCGAGACCAAGGTACAGACCCAATGGAAGCGATCAAGAAAACTCCAGGTCCCATTAAGAACTCGGTCAAGCCTATCCAGGGAATCCAGGAAGCTCGACATCCTCAACTCCCAATATTTCCCACCAAAACTCAAATAGCCAGGCCAAAGAAGATACATTCCAACAATGCCTGGATCACAAACATAATGAATAAAAGATCCACAATGCAGAGAAAATTCGAAGAACTATTCGGAAGTGACTCTGAACGAGAGGAATTACAAGGTGACATTGACATAAATAACAACTGTTAAAATTTCGAGGAACCTCCTAACCAGCAGTCCACCAGGAAGCGCAGGACCATCTCTCGTGCTATCAATCGTAACTGGAGAGAGTATAAGTAGTCAGCTGAGAAGCGGAACGGGGCAGAAGATGGAGGTGGGCGACGGTACTCCTGACTAGGAAGCACCTGAAGTCTACGACACGGATCATCTCTCTGAGTGGCTACCTGGCCTCACGCTCTGGAAGGATAAAAGGTTCGTTCTTTTGAATCTGGGTACGCTGTCCAGTAGGGCGTATCGAAAAAAGTAAATATTTTGCTTTCGTTTTTATTTAGGGCTAAAAAGTTTCTGCTAGATGCCAAAATAGCTCCTGAAAAAGATAAGTACTAAAAAAGTCTTCATATCGCGCAAGGTCATTATATATAAAAATAGGAAATAAAAATATATTTCTCATCACCCAAGGCTCAAAAATGGTAATTTCTGGCCCAAATAAGCCAATTGCGCGTTCATGTTAAAGTGGCAGATGATCGTAAAATTGAAAAAATATTAGATATTTCAAACCATTACGAGCTTAAAAATGACTATTTCTGATCTGGATAAACGGTAACTAATGTATATTTTATCAATATTAACAATATGCATTTTTGCTCACTTATCCGCATCAGAAATACACTGGTAATCCCATTTAAGTAACTCTGATTTAAGTCGTTCCTAGGATTTCAGTCCTCGGCATTTTTGTGATGCGGCGACCGCGGGACCGAGAGAGGTGGTGCTCAGCCATGCGTGACAAACAGTAGCATAGCGACAAAGCGGGAAATAACCTCAGCGCGTTAGTTTCGACAACTGTTAGCATGCGTCTGCATCAAACAGAAATGGTTCATACGGCTCTGAATGTTAACGTTCGGAGCGAGCGAATGTTGTGTTTGATTTAAGTAAAGGCCATTTAGGACCATGCCCGAACCGGACTCAAATAAGATTTCCAGTAAATATTGCGCGAATTGAACACCTTTTTTAAGAACTCATCTTTTTCTGAAGGTATTCTGGCACTTCCCGGAAGCTTTTTAGCCCTAACCAAAAACGAAAGCAAAATATTTCATTTTTTCGATACGACCTACTGTCCATGCGCCAGAGAACTTTTTTGATCTTTCTTGGGTACGCTGTCTAGGCACCAAGACTTTGTATTTTTTCATTTACTGGGCACGCTGTTACAGGCCTCAGAGACACGCACTGATTTATTTCTGGGTACGCTGCTACAGGCTCCAGGCATTTTTGTATTGATCTCTATTCTGGACATGCTGTCATAGGCTGCGACATATTTTTGAGTTGTCATTTTACTGGGAACGCTGACACAGGCTGGATATACTTTTGATTTTTTTCTGGGAACGCTGTACAGGCTCCAGAAACTTTGACTCGTTATTTCTGGAAGGCTGACACAGGCTCCAGAAACTTTTTAATTATTTATTCTCTGGGCACTCTGATTCAGGCTCCATATATTGTTTCTGTTTGGCATTTAAACGGTGCACGCTATCTCGGCTGCTGTTGAAAGTGCTTAACTTTGACTTATTTTACAGAGAAATGTGATTACCGGAAAACTGTGAAATACTCTGAAAAAATATATTATTAGATATATGTATAATTGTTCTCTCTGAAGTGTTAGAAGACTGAGCTGAGCTAGTCATAAGATTTAGAACTTTGTTAATTTATGCTAAAGCGACATTGTAAAATAGAATCTGAACAAATCACTACACTGGAACCTGGATTTCCGTAATTTGGATTTGTGCGTTCCTAGAACAGAAACGTTTCATGCGGTCCTGCCTTTTCGCGTTCGTATTTGTGTCGAACGTCACTGCAAGCCATTTCTGAGTTCAAAATAATTTTACTGGGATTAAATACTTAGGTAAAACGAAATATCAATATACGACTAGCACTAGATTAGCTCGTCCGGAATAGCACGAGATTAGTCTATCCCGGCCCCGAATAGTTCGCCGGTTATTTTCTACACGGGTAAAATAGATGAATTTTCAAACTAAAAAGACGAATTCTTAACAAAACAGGAAACCATTTCAAAATAGTTACAGCTGATAATTTTTTGCCTTTGTGAGCAAATTTCAAGAAAGGAAAAAGTTATTCGTGTTCAGTGGCTAAAGTAACTTCCAAATCTTCAGCGTAAAAATCAACAAGTTTATAGCGAGTTTTTGTTATCTTTAAATCTTTAATCTTATATTTAATTCTCTACAATCTCATCATTACACATTTGTGCATTCATTACACAGGCAAACGAAGAAAAAGAAGTGGGCTGTACTCTGGCTGTACCAGAGACTAGATCTGTATATTCTTATGTATTTTGACGTGCTGAAACCAAATCCGGGACCAGAAAATTCCACCTTACAGTGGAATTTTCGGTTTTTAAGGGTGGTTTTTGCAATTTCAAATTATGGAAAAGTGAGAGTAGGTTCTGAATGGCCGGTGGTGGAGTAATTCTGGCCGCGGATTTGGAGTCAGCGCATCAAATTATTTATATATTGTGTCTCGCGATCATGTTTAGACGGTTTCCTAATGCTGATCCACCTCATGGTGGAATTTTCGGTTTTAAGTGTGGGTTTTTGCAATTTAATAGAAAATGGTGTGGCATGGAGCATTTCTGGCCCCAGATTCCGTTTCAGCACGTCAAAATACATAAGAATTCATAGGTCTAGTCTTTGGTACAGCCCACTTCTTTTTCTTTGTGTGCCCAGGTGCGAAATTCGGTCGGATGCCAGAGCTTGACCATCGGCCCAAAGTCGGCCCTGCTTTGGTAACCGATCTACGGTAACCAGAGTTGGGCCGACTAAGGTGTTTTCAAGCTGACATGGTCCCACCGACGTTGGCAACTGACGTTGGCAGCGGGCGAAAAGCCGACTGCCGGCCCAATTCTGGCCCAACTTTGGGCCGACCATCGGATGAACTGTGGCAGATTGGTCGGTACGACCGCAAGAATGCGGTCGGTCTGACTCTGGATACAGCAGTCGGTTAGCCACGGTCAGTCACCTTAATGCACCCCACGGTCGGTCAAACCTTGGCCCTAGTATGAGCAGACCGTCGGATAAACTCTGGTTCATTGTCATCATGATGCACCCGATAGTCGGTCAAACCTTAACCCAAATATGAGTACACGTAGACCCTTCCTTTTTTTAAAGAAAAAAATTCTAAGTTCCCTCTTTAAGAAAAATTGAAAATGTTCAGTAAAATTTACATTTGATGTAATTCTTAATCGTTTTAAAATAGTCCTAAACACCTTAAAAATAAAACGTTACACAAAGTTAAAATTTTTTTTTTTAATTGTCGCACTACGCGATACAATTTCTAAGTTCCGTAATAATACACGAAGAAAAATTAGCCAAAGTGAGTAAAAAAAAAATTTGGAACAAAAATTTTTGAAAAAAAAATTGCTTTAAAAAAGTTTGAAAAATTGTATGAAAAAAATTATTTAAAAAAAATGTTGGATAAAAAATTGTTGAAAAAAAATTGGTTGAAAAAATGTAAGGGTTTCAGCCCGGGACTACGAAACCCTAAACATTGTAATCGGTTTAAATTATTTATTTAAAAATGATTTAATTTATATTCCCGTTAACACTTCATTCATTTTACATCTACATGATGTCACATAATAACAAAAAAATTAATGAGAAAAAGAGTTTAAAAATTGTTTTTTTTTTACCTGCTTTGAGCTGTGGCTTATGAGGATGGTTTTTTTTATTGAGTTTCAATTCTGTAGGTATAGAGTAATGGGTAAGACTCCCGACTGCTAGGCGATAGATTCAGGTATAGATGTAGGTTTGAAACCCCGTAGCGTTAGAAATTTTATTTGCAATATAATTTTTAAAAATGTAATATATGTATTCACTATTAGCATGACCGTTAACATTTATTGTCAAAATACTCGCAATCAATTATTATTTATTTTGTGAATACCTATTTTGTTATCTCTTTAGAGTATAGCAATAGTGGGTGTTAAAATTAAACAAAAAGTTTGAAATTTACACTTTTGTAATTATAAATAATATTCGGACCATATGCAGTCAGTACTGGGACTCCGGCAATCTGTACTGGGCCAGTACTACGCCAGTGGTGTATTTCCACTTATGTAGTACGAACCTTCACAAATCAAAGTCGGCCCCACATTGTTTTCCAAGGTTGGGACGACATCATCTTAATAGATGGCCCATATATGGGACCAAATGTCAGGCCGACGTTGAGAAGTCAAAGGCGGTTGACCATTATCATTTAGCTGGTTGGACCGACCGTCCGACGGTTGGCCCGACCGTGGGCCGACGATCATTTCGCACCTGGGTGCCTGTGTTATTATTCCTAATTCGTCATTGTCTGCATTTTCAAATCCTATTACACATTTCAATATCAGTTTATTTTTTGACACTCATTAAATTACTTTATAATAAATTTGATTAACAAATTCATATATAATTTACGCAGTTTATTCAAATACCGTTTTATTTGGACGATAAACTCGCAAACCTGGTGAACTGCGCTGTGTATCATCGATAGCATTTGTTATTAAATTTTTATTTTCTACTTCTCCAGAATTCACAGTCCCTTTAGAAGAGCTCTCTTAAACTGAACCAGTGAAATTGTCACTGGTTGAATCAGTATTTTGAATTATCACTGGTGAACCAGTGATTTTTCCACTTTGACTGGATGAACCAGTAAGTAATTTAACTAAAATAGCGCTACTGATTCTACCAGTGACGCCAAATGATAGATTGAACCAGTGATATAGCGCTCCACGCGGGCAAGACACGAACCTCCAGTCGTCTGGTACGCGCGCATCGCCGGTCAGGTCTTGACATTTCTCGAGTGAAAACTGACCTTTTTGTGTACTAGTGCTTGTTTTATAAATATTTGGCGCCTGGCTGCAATGAGCAGGGGATATAATACGAGTATCTTTCGCTTGATAGTGGGAGGCCCCTGGCCACTTGGGTTTGACTTTGAGCGACGCGACATGTTGACATAACCACGGGCCTTTCCACAATTAAGCACAACATATTATATCCCATTATATTGCAGCCCGGCCTTCATTTATTGTTGTGAGAGTAAGTGCGGTTTTTAAAAGATAATTTTACAACTGTTACCACAATAGTGATGAATGATAAGTGTCATACCTAAACAGCTGGTAGACGACAAGGCGCACGACCAGATGACTACTGGTACTGAGAAACCAGTGAACCTCACTGATTAAACCAGTGCCGGAACTCCACTGAATGAAACAGTGAATTCTCACTGATTGTCAGTGACACACTTCTGGCTGTTTCAACCAGTGAGATTTCACTGGAAATCAGTGAGATTTCACTGGTTCATTTTAAGAAAGTGCGATTCAATAGGTATGCTATACCCGATATAAAATGTTTTTGGAACACCCAGGAACCATACAAAGGGATATGGGAAGCAAAAAATATTCGTCTTTGGATTAATCCCGACGATTCCAAACAATGTAATTGATCTCAAATATGTCCGACTTCCTTTAGAGATAGAGATCTGAAACGGATTAAGCTCAGGACAGTAAAATTGTAGTGACTAAAATAAAATATAGGGGACATCATGTAAGCCTGCCAGCGAGCGCTGGGCCCTGGCAAGGGCAGTCTTGATCCGACGTCTCTCTGACATGCATCCAATTGTTAATAAACATATTTTACTTGTACCCACGAATACTCATTGCCATCCAAAATCTCCTTCATCTTTTTGTTTAGTAATGTTTTCCTTAGTTTTTTATACAAGTTATGCATGAAAATTCGAGTTTGAATCACACATTAAGAGGAAGTTGTCTTTTTCCTATTTTAAACCAATTTAATAGGAAACTTCATGGTTGTTGGGGCACGGGTTAACATCAACGAATTTAGCTCAAATTTAGAGATCATTTTTCTGGGCATTCGAAAAAAACTAGAGGGTGAGAAACAAAAAAATATTATTTTGAAAAAGTAGGGCCATTTTTCCACTGTTGATTACGCTTACATTTTTTTTAAATATCTTCTTACTAATTTTCAAGTCAAAGAGAAAAATTCTGGTTCGATGTTGTTTAAATTTGATTTGCTCATTTTTCTTGAAAAGTAATTTAGAACGAACAATTTCTTGATTTACAGAATTTGTTGAAAAACGTTGTGGAGAAAATGGCCTTTGGGAATCTCGCAGTGGTTCTGCGACAGAAAAAGACTCTCCCATTGGTTGGACGAATTACACTCCTTGTTTTACAGAAGAAACAATTTCCCTCTTCCAAAAGATTTACACAGGAAGCGAGGATGATGCCAGGGTAAGAAAAGCATAAAATTTCAAGATTAGCACAAATATTGGACAATCACTTATTTGGAATTAAAATAACAAAACAAATTGATAAGCAATGAGACAAATTATAACAAATTTAAGAATTAAGACCTATAAACAAAAATTTCATCAAATTATTATGTGTAGAAAGCTTCTCAGTGTCATATTATTTTTATTTATAACTAGCAAACATAGCCCACTACGCGCGCTAATTACACTTTAAAATATACTTAATAATCATAAATTAAAATTAATATTAAAATAGCTACATCGGCTTTCATGCAGTTTAATTTTACTTTTAATTTTTAAATGTTTAAAATTCAAGATCATAACATTTTAATTTTAATTTCAATTTTTAATTTTAATTTTAATTTTAATTTTAATTTTAATTTTAATTTTAATCTTAATCTTAATTTGAATATCAATGATTTTTATTATTTATAATTTAGAATGATGTAGTTTTGACTGTTTTTTAATAGTTTAATTTTGAAGATTTACAATTGAAAACTCTTTAATTCTAAAAATGCAGATTTAAAAATTCCTTATTTTTAATGATTTTTAAGATCAAACGTCAAGCGTTCAGTTCTTAATCTTCCAAATTGAAGAATTTTCGAAAGTAAATCGTAAAAAATACAGAATTTTAAATGGTAAAACCTAAAACTTGCATAATTTTAAATTGCAAATTGTCAAAATAAAAAACTCTTCAATTTTAAAGATTATCAATTCAATGTTACACAATTTGGAAGAGTTACAATTAAAAACTGTTCCATTTTAAAGCCGTATTATTGAAAAAAAATTAAATTTTAACTATTATTTTGAAGATCAAGATGCAAGTTTTCAATTCTAAATCTTCTGAATCGAAGAAATTTTGAATTTAGATCATCAAAATTAGAGCTTTTTAAATTGCAAAACTTAAAATTTGTATTGTTTTTGATGGTAAATTTTCCAAATTTAAAACTCTTCAGTTTTATATAGATTTACAATTTTGAAGATCAACGATTGCAAATTCTTCCATTTTTATGATTCGCGGTTTAAAATTCTTTAGTTTTAATCCTCTATAAATAAAAATTATTCTTGAATTGTGAGGAGTCTGATGATTTTAAATGTAAATCATCAGAATTACAGAATTTTTCATTGCAAGACTTAAAACTGGCATAATTTTTTTTTTTTCAAAATTAAAAACTCTTCAATTTTAAAGATTTATAATTTAGATATAATTAGATAATTGTTGATGTTGAAATTTAAAACTTGCATAGTTTTAAATGTAAATTTGAATGTTAATTTCAAAAGATTTAACGGAATTAAAAACTCTTTAAATTTGAATCAGTTGCAATTTTTAGTAATTTCAAAATGATTCACAGGATTTCAAAAGTTTTTGAAGGATATCTTGTGATACCGAAGTATTTTCGTCAGTTTTGAAGGATATCAGGGGATCTTCATAGGATTTCAAAGGTTTAAAGGAATTTAAACAGAAAAATAATATTTGAAGATATTTCAGGAATTTTCAAAACATTTGCAAATATTTCAAATGATTTTAACGGCTTTTAAGAGATTTTAAGGGGTTTCGATTATTTGACAGGATTTCAAAGGGTTTTAAGAGATTTAAAAAGATTCCGAAGTATATCCACGGATTTCAGAGGATTTCGCAAAAACTCCAAAGATTTAACTGAGTTTTGAAGGATTTCTAGGACTTTTAATAGCTTTTAAAATACTTCATTATATTTTAATATATTGTAAGGGATTTCCAGAGATTTGGAAAGATTCTCAAGGATTTTAAAGGTTTCAATGAATTTGAAAGGGATTTCAAGAGATCTCATTAAATTTCGAAATATTTCACGGAATTTGAAGGGTTTTAATCGATTTTTAAAGATTTTAAGGGATTTCCACTGATTTTAAAGGAATGTAAGGGATAATTATGGGATTTTAATGATTTCAAGCGATTTCAAGGTTTTTCACAGTTCTTAAAGGGTTTTAAGGTATTTTTAGAGATTATAACCAACAGCCATACCACGCTGAAAAAAACCAGTTCTCGTCAGATCACTGAAGTTAAGCAGCGTTGGGCGCGGTTAGTGCTTGGATGGGTGACCATTCGAGAAAACTGAGTGCTGTTGGCACATCGTGGGTGTGGTGAGCCCGCACTTGTAGTTATTTACTACAAGAAACTAACCTAGAAACACTACTCGAATCGGGTAGTGTCACGCCTACCCTGAAAGGGAAATGGCTTAATGGTATAATAATAATAATAATAATAACGAAAATAGGGAAAGAACCAAATATAAAATTTTACAGTTTGATTATTTTTCTATAAACTTTGTTTCTGTATACAAAAATATTCATAAAAGATTCTAGAACCGCGTAACTAAAATGTAATTTGGAATTTGACAGAAAATGGAATGGCCTGCAATCTGTTTTAAAAAGATGAGTTTTTCTTTATTTATTATTTTATACCAGTTTATATTAATTTCTGCTAAAGTAAAATTTTTCTTCATTTAATGATAGGTTTGGGGAGGGGGGGGGGTGATCTTTAAAGATACTTTGTGATGTTTGAAAACTCGAAAATTAAACTGATGACGTCTCCCTTTACGCGTTATTTTCAAAGATTCATAAATGCATTCCTAAACTCTCCCAAAAAAAATTATAATATGCAGTTCAATTATTATAAATATTTCAATGTTTTAAGCAGGAGAAAATTTAATATATATATTTATATATAACTCTTTTTCAAATAAAGCAAAAAAAAAAAAAAAAAAAGTTATTGGTTCCTCGTTTAGAGGTAGGCCAGTATTCGGCAGATAAGCACATAATAACTCCCATCTAATACAACGCTGCTGAAGGCTGGTAACCTTCTCAGCATAAATCACCAACCAGTTGAGACTCTCGGTTTCCTTTATCTGTGGCGGCCCCCCCCCCCCCACCCACCCCAGTAACAGAAGTTTTGGTGGGACTGACGTTACAGCTAGACTTTCCACCGTACGACGAATAATCACTTAACTGGGACATGATTTCGGCTCGCAAAACAAATCTCGCGCATAAAGGTGATATTTGGGTGTACAATCTTAACATGAATAATACAAACAATAAAGTAGCCTCGGAATGGACTGAAACTTTGATTGACGAAACGCATACACACGGTAAACGTAAAGGTCGAGTTTCAGGCGATGAATGGAGACTGGGTGTTTGGAATGCTAGAGGAGTGAATGATCTTAAAGTAAGAGAACTACGAGAAACTATGCATGCTAGGAAACTAGATATTTTATGTGTTCCTGAGACGAAGAAAAAGGGTTGCGAAAGTAGAAACATAAAAAATGGGGTGTTGAAAGGCGGTTTTGAAATATGGTCAGGAGTAAGTAGTGAATCAAATCGTAGTCAAGGGGTCGGTTTAATTATGAATGAAAAAGCAAGACAGCATCTCAAAGATCATGATTTTGTATCTCCCAGATTGTTGTGGGCTAGAATGAAGATAGGAATCAGAAGATTATTTATCATAGCGTGCTACCCCCCTGTTGACAGTGAGCCGCGAGAAGTCAAAGACGCCTTCTGGGACACTTTAAATGACACAATAAGTACTTGCGATCAAGGTGAAAGAATAATTCTGCTAGGAGATATGAACGGATGGGTCGGCGTGTAACGACAGGATACAGATACAGAAAGGGTGCTAGGTAATTTTGGGGATCCAACAAGAAAACATTATAACGGGGAAAAATTAGTTAGCTTATGCTTAGAGAAGGGCCTATTTATTACCAATACTTGGTTTCGACATAAAATGATCCACACGTACACCTGGTGTAAAGGAAATAACCGCAGTGTAATTGACTTCGTTATTGCGGATGAAAGACTAAGAGAACTAGTCAAAGATACAAGAGTGACGAGGGGTTCCGAATGCAATACTGATCATTACCTTTTAATCTCTAAAATAAACTTAGGGCGGGAATGGAGAAGAAAGAGAACAGAAAAAACGAAACAAACTCAAATAAAGATTGAAAATTTACAGAAACCGGAAGTGCGAATAGAGTTTGAAAATAAGTTAAGCGAACGCATAGATAGGGCAACTTGGGAAGCGCTTATAAGCAATAAAGATATAGAGGGCGCGTGGGCTTTATTACGGGATATCATTGTTAAAACTGCAATTGAAGTGTGTGGTACGACAGTGGTAGGAAGAAAGTCTGGTGATGCGTGGTGGAATGATGAAATTCAGGCAGAGTAAAGAAAAAATCAGAACAGAAGAAGAGAACAAAATACAAAACTGCTTTGAAGGAATTATGAAACTATTATATAAACAGTTGAAGGAAAGTAAAAGTACAGAGTTTGCCAGCATGAGAAACAGCAAAGCTGAAATGCTATATGATATAGACGAGATAGTAGAGGCTTTAAAAGACTCTTTTAAAGAACTATTAGGAGGTGAAGATATAGGACAACAAAACTGCGACATAGAACATAATGCATTAGAAAACCCAATTGAAAAAGTCTGTGTCACTGAGCTCAAAGACATAATAAAGAACTTGAAAAACAGTAAGGCTGCTGGTGTAGACAGTATTAGCGCTGAAATGCTTAAATACGGTGGCGATTACATACCTCACAGGTTGTGCGAATTGATAAATTTATGTATCGAGACGGGGGAAGTCCCAGACGATTGGAGAAAAGCGATTATCGTCCCAATATACAAAAGAAAGGGAGATAAAAGCAACTGCAGTAATTACAGGGGTATCAGCCTTCTATGTACCGTAAGTAAAATATACTCAAAAATACTTATTCGTAGGGTAATGGAAATCACAGAAGCAAAGATATGGGAAGTCCAAAGTGGATTTATGCCAGGAAGATCATGTACAGATCAGATATTTAGCCTAAGACAGATCACAGAAAAAAGCTTGAGAGTGGGAAAAAAAGTTTTCTGTGCATTTATTGACCTAGAAAAAGCATTTGACAAAGTAAATAGAAATAAACTTTCGGAAGTCCTTAAAGAGTACGGAGTAAATGGAGGGCTCCTACAAGCAATAAAAACAATATATACAGGTAGTAAAGCGAGTGTAAGGGTAAATGGAAAACTGAGTGACTGGTTCGAAATTATGCAAGGCGTGAAACAAGGATGCGTTATGTCCTCGTGGCTATTTATCATATTCATGGATAAGTGTCTAAGAACTGCCCTCTTCGATGAAGAAGGTGTAGATCTCGAAACAGTCAAGGTACGTGGGTTAGCTTTCGCAGATGGCAAGATTGTTATGGCAGAATCAATCGAGTACTTGCAAAGAATGTTGAATAAACTTAATACAAGCATGAAGAACATGGACCTCAAAATTAACGTAAATAAAACAAAAATCATGGTGTTTGAGGGAAAAAGTGAGAAAACAATATGCAACATTGTCCTAAATGATGAGAGATTAGAACAAGTTGACAAGTACGTATATCTAGGTAGTCTATTCACTTGCGACGGAAAAATAGATGGGGAGTTAGATAGGCGCATAAATAAGGGTAAGCAGGTTATCGGTAGAGCAGGGTCCATCCTAACAAATAAAAACATATC
>CAKNYM010013138.1:0-15514 GCA_932195095.1 Andricus curvator | reverse complement strand
CACTCCTCAAATTCAACTTTCAGTCCTCCCTCAATTCTTTCCAGTTTGTTCACCCTAGCTTTTATTTGCAATATGTTCCACAACCATCCTTCCAATTCTTCCTTCTTTTCTCTTGTTACGAGTGTCAGCCCTTTAATTATGACAGTCTTTTTCTTTGCCCTTCTTAACTGTACCTCTTCATCCCATTCCTCTCTACTTAGCCTTTTAGGTGGTGGCTTTGCCAAACCCGTCCCCCCGTCACCCCCGCCCGCATCAGCAACCTCCAACCCTCCTGCCACCGAACCGGCAGCATGTGCTAGAGTCATTGCCTCCGCCGACAGGGGCCTCTCCATCTCGCCGTATTGTCCTCCCCCTTCCTGACGCTGTTCTAATAATTTATTTAATTTAATAATTTCCATCCTACCTCTTTCAACTTCTCTTTTTAGATGTTCTACTTCCTCTTCCTTTTCTGCCTCCCCCTTCCTTTTCTTTTCACATTCTTCACATCTATCATGTCTACAAGTATACTCTTTCCTCAACATTTCTTCTAATTCTGCCATTCTTCTATCCCATTTTTCTTCCTCTTTTTTTTCCCAACCGTCTTTCCACTCCAAAAATAAACCAATAACATCCTCTGATTGTACACTTTGTATACCCCCCTCCTCCTTAGATATTCTCTTTTTTATTGGAGTCCTCGTCAATTCCCCTTTTGCTGAAAATGCTTCTTTTTCATTATTATCCATTACCCTCTCCACCTGGCCACCCTCTTGAGCATCTGTATTTAAGTTGCCTATTTCTTTCTCCCTCTCGCTATTCGGATCTTTTAACCAATAATTTTCCAGTCTTCTTACCTTATTATTCTCTTTACATTTTGAACTTCCCTCCCCGTCTGTCACTTTTCGCGGTCTACCTCTTCCTTTTTTACCGACCTCAACTTGCTGCGCCATCTCTTGTTCCTCCCCATCACTGGCCACCATCTCACTGGTCGTCATATCCGTTTCGCAATCCTTCGTTCCTGCCATTCCTGCCACCTTCATGTTCAACCCAACCTCAACCGTCCAAAAAAACTGCACACTTTCCACGTTATCTCACCTCTCTCATCCAGTTCTAATATTCCAAATTATCACAATACACTAGCCCTTTCGACACGCACTCAGCCTATCTCCAATTTCCACCTTTTTTTACTCAAAAACCGGCTTTCTACCGCACCTCACACACAATACGTTTGCCTTGACTCACTTCCACCGGAAGTCCCACTTTGTGATGATATTTTTAAAACTAAAAAACTTATATTGAATTAGAAAAATTAGAAAAATGATTTTTCAAAATGCCGTGGCTACGTATATCAAATTTTCGGTACGAATAGCTGCATTTTTTCGGTACGAATTCTAAGGAGCGGGGAAGGCACTATTTGCACCGAAATTTCGGTATGCAAAGTTGGATTTTTTTGGTACTTGTACACAATTTGTTTTAAAAAACTTTAGAAATAATATTGAACAATTGATATGTTCGTGTTAAATTATAAACCAAGAAAAGATTACGCGAACGGGAAAAATATTTAAATTCAAGAATGTTATTCTAATTTAATTCCATTTTTTGTTCAGAACTCCTTTATATTTGAAAAATTTAATTTCAATTCTAAATATTTTCTGTTTCTGTAAATAAAATGTATCTTAAAGTAAAATATATTTTTGGAAGAATTCAAGTCCTCTGATTAAAGTAAAATGTAAACGATTAAAATTTATTTAGATATTTCAGTATCCGCCAATCACAAATATTAGCTACTTATGTTTAAATAAACTTTTTTCAGCTTATGCTTATTCTACGTGCGTGTGTGTCTTATTTGTGGATTTATGCCTGTTGTAAATAATTTTCTGAATAAATTGCTTTTTCATTTGGAATTACTATATTTTTAATCAAACCGACAATTTTTTAGTTCTTTAAACAACTTTTATTTTTCTTATCTTGTATAGACTGGGCTGTACACAAAAAGTGACTAAAACTGACTTATTTATTACATAAGTTTAATAAATTACTTTATTTTTAGTTACAAAATTTAATTTACAAAGTGCAAAGGTATAGAAAACTGTCATATTTAGGTGCAGGGTGTTTACCCTACCTGAAAACCCTGGAATAGTCGGGGAATTTTTATATACCTGAAAAAAACCTATAGAAATATCAGGGCATTTTTTCGAGAGCGTGCTTAGTTTTTTTTTAATTGCAATATAAAGTTGAATAAAAATGATTCTTCTTTTGTAAAAGTATCTCTATATTACTGTATTTACTAATTTTCTTAAAAATTCCTTTTTTTTTGTTTGAAATAAATTTTTGTAACTGGAAATTTGACTATTCTATTTTTGGTTGAAAATATATCGTTTTTAGATGAAAATTTAAGTGTCTGGTTGAAAATTCTTCTATCTTGATAAACATTTGTTCTTTTTGGTAGAAAATTATTCATCTTGGTGGAAAATTCATCTTTTTGCTTGAAAACTTAACAGTTTGTTTGCAATTTTTTCTCATTTTTGACTGAAAAATCTTTCTTAGTTTAAAAGTCAACTCATGTTGTAAAGTCGTATTTTTTTGTTGAATTAAACTGTTTTTGATTAAAAATTAAAATCTTTTTTACTTGAAATATTAACTACTAGATTTTTCGTTCATAATTCATCTTTTTTTAACTGAAAATTTAATTACTAGTTAAAAGTGAAACTATTTTGTTGAAAATTATTATTTTTTGGCTGAGGATTCATCATTCTAATTGTAAATTCATCACTTTTGTCGAAAAATGAGCTATTTTGTTGAAAATTCGTTTTTTCTTTGACTGAAAATTAATTTTTCTGACTGAAATATGTAAATTTTCAGTACAAAAATTAATTTGCACTCGAATAAAAACGATCTTTCAATAAAATAGTTAAATTTTCAATTAAAGATATGAATTTTCGATTAAAATGATGAATCTTCAACATCAACAAATAAAGTTTAATAAAAAAGTTTAAATTTCAATCAAATATAGTGAAGTCTCACCTATTTCCCGTCTCCCCTATTTCACTTCCTCCGTACACGGTTATTTCCACTTGCGCAGTTCCTTCACCTCCCACCACGGTCCCTGTATGCTCTCCTCCGCGTTAGTGGCAGTCAGTGGCTGACAATTAAAAAGAGGCCAGAAGAGCGCCCTCGTTGGTTTGAATTGAGTATTTTAGCACGAATTATTTTTGTCCAATTCTATTTCATCCATAAATATTGCTCCGAATACAATTTAAAAAATGCATTATAATTTTGTTGGAGTAAATTCATTGTTTTTAATATAAATGAACAAACATTTTAGCCCTTTTTATAAATTACAAACTCATCAGTGGAATAATTCGTTCATTTGAACGTTCAGAACTTCAAGCACATCGAATAGTAATATTTCTCAAGTGTAGAATCTTATTTTCTCAGTCATGTTCCATGCTTTAATCGATTGACGACCTAACCCTGGTACTAACCTGCAATTTTGGATATTTTATTTTATTTCGTGACAATGAAAGGTCGTCAATCGACAAAAGAATGGAGCATGACTGAGAAAATAAATTCTACACTTGACTAACATTACGATTCCTATATTTATGACTTACTTTTACGTTTAGAATATTTTCTCCAAAAAGTCGTATGCAGTTGCAGTCCCATGTGTTAACCTTCCTGACGACTGAAGTTTCCACCTATCCTAGCATTCTACACTTAAAAAATATTAATACAGTGAAGTCTCGCCTATTTCCGCGGCCTTGAAACGTAAGGATTCTTTATTTTTAATGTTGGAGGGGCCCCCACTTATACTGCGACCCTCAAGTTAGTTTTATCAAGCGAGGTTCATTGGCTGCCCCGGTCTTGTATCGATGCGCCCCCTGTAAGCAACTTCTTCAACTGCGCATGTACCGAAAAGTGCGTGTCGATTTAAAATCGACCTAGTAACTCCTAGAAATGCTGGCCCAGGCAGTTTCTCAGCTCAAGGGGCGAGAGACGGTTGCGACTCTTGTCTGAAAAACACCAGAAGCGTAGCGGAAAGTGGCAGTGCGCGGGTACTCACTCGAGTATATTGCGCAATATTCTGCATTCCAATTGGAAACGGTTTAGACGGCCCCGACTTGCGCAGTTAAAAATGTCGCGGTCCGTTAGCGTGGTTAGCGCATTTGCGTATCATGCATGCCAGTGTTTTTCCAGTGTTTTTGTTGATGTACGACTTGAAAAATATAAAATTTCCTTGACATAGTACAATTCGTCAACTAAAAATTAATATAATTGAATCAAAAAACGACTCAAATTTTTCGCGAAATAGTGACTTTTCTAGCATGAAGTCGCGGTCATGCTATATGATAGGTGGAAATGTCTGGAAGGTTAGCATATAGTTCTTGACATAAGAGTGCAGACAACTTTTTGGAGAAAATATTCTAAACGTAAAAGTAAGTTATAGAGGTCTGAATATTAATATTTTCAAAGTGTATCTTGCTAGGATAGGTGGAAATGTCAGCCGCCAGGAAGAACACCATATGGGACTGCAACTGCATACGACTTTTTGCAGAAAATCTTCTAAACGTAAAGGTAAGTTATAAAGGTATGAATCTTTTCAAGTGTAGAATGCATTTGCGCAATTCTGTTTCTCCATCCTTATCGGTTGAAGACCTTTCCGTTTCACGAATTACAAGCAACTTTCCAAAAATTAAGGTTAGAGTACCCGATCTGATACACTAACCTGAAATTTTGGAAATGTTATTTCATTTCTTGAAATTGAAAGGTTGTTAATCGACAAAAGAATGGAACATGCCTGAGAAAATACATTCTACACTTGAGAAATATTACTATTCGTACATTTATAACATACTTTTACGTTTAGAATACTATCACCAAAAAGTTGTCTGTACTCCTATGTCGAAAACTGTGCTAACCTTCCTGACATTTCCACCTATCCCAGCATGACCGCGTCCGCGACATCATGCTGCAAAACTAACTATTCCGCGAAATATTTGCGTCGTTTTTTGATTCTATTATATTGAGTTTTAGTTGGCAAATTGTCGTACGTCAACAAAAACATTTTAAAAACACTGACATGCATGCAGTGATGCTAAAGGAGCGCGACTTTTTCAACTGCGTAAATCGGGGCCATCCGTCTGTTTCCAATTGAAATGCATAATATTGCGCATTATACTCGACTGAGTACTTGCGCACTGCGGCCCTTCCAAGGCTTGAGTCGCAACCGTCTCTCGCCCCTTGAGCTGAGAAACTGCGTGGGCCAGCAGTTCTAAGAATGTCGGGTGTATTTATCTGTATTATTATTGATAGTATTTCTTGATTTCAAATCCACCCACGCTTTTCGGCTCATGCAGAGTTGAAAAAGTTGCTTACAGGGGGCGCATCGATACAAGAATGGGGCAGCCAATGAACGTCGCTTGACAAAAATAATTTGAAGGCCGCGGTAGAGGTGGGGACCCCTCCAGCGTGGAAATAAAAGAATACTTACGTTTCAAGGCCGGGAAAATAGGCGAGACTTCACTGTACTTGCATTTTCATCCAAGAAATATGAATTCTCGAAAAAAATGTAGTAGCTGATATTTCAACCGAAAAAGGTTTTAATTTTAAATTTAAAAAATATGAATTCAATGAAAAAAGACGAATTTTCAAACAAAAAAGATAAATTTTCAATAAAAAATGGGTTAATTAAATTTTCAACCAAAGTAATGAATTTTCCATTAAAATTATGAATCTCCAACTGGAGTAGTTGCATTATTAACCAAAAAGATTAATTTTTAACTGAAATGATGAATTTGTAACTGAAACAGTTGAATTTTCAACCAAGAAGATTAATTTTTTAACAAAAAGAGGAACTTTCAACAAAACACATGAATTTTCAAATGAAAAAGATAAATTTTCAGTTAAAAAATTAATGTTCAACCAAAATGCAAGTATTTTGAATTACAACAATACACTCATTGTGTGCCGGAGCTGATACACGGCATCCCTATGAGAGAAGCTGTGGCGTACCCGCGCCGTAGCGTTTAATCTACCTCACTCCCCCCCTTTTCTCTTCGTCTATCCCTAGATCGTTACCAGCAAGAGCGGCTGCGCCGTCTATACTAATAGCGGCTCTCATCAGTAAGGCCCTTACCGGGATGCCGTGTATCGGCTCCGGCACACAATGAGTGTTTTGTTTTAATTCAAAACACTAATTGCATTGTATGCCTTTGGCCGATACATGGCATCCCTATGAAAGACGTGTTTGTTATCTACTGGTGACCTCAATGCTATGTGATTTACAAAAGAATATAAAAGCTGAAAAGTTATAGATGAAGAAGAGTCGAAATTCTTTTTCTCTATTTTTCTTACTCCATTATTATTTTATTTATTATTATTTTTTTAAGAGCTGTTGCATTCTCACTATTTAAATGGGACTATAAAAGGTGTCGCATACTCACTATTCAGAGGGGAGTAAAGTTGGATAAGAGCTAAGTAGAAGCCGCCTAACTAGCACCCTGGACATCACGGCAGTAGTGTTTTCTGAACGTCTCAGCGCATCTCCAATTGCCTCGGTTCAAAATGTCATGGACTGGAAGATCGTCTACTCTCTAAATCTGAATCAGCGATAAGTATACCGCTAATTCAAATCAGCGTATATACGCGGTTGAAGCAGCGAAATTTAGCTGCTGATCAGTGAAATTTTACTAATTAGCAGCTGAATTTCGCTGATTTGCCAGCGTATATACGCTGATTTGAATTAGCGGTATACTTATCGCTGATTCAAATTTAGAGAGTAGCCATCTACGAGATGCAAACGCTGAACGACTGATACTCGGGGTAGCGTTTCTTTCAGCATCTCCGAGAGCCGATCAAAACCATGTTGCAATTAATGTCTTGAAAGCTGCCTTGACGGCACTAATAATTGTAATCAATAGGGCGTCAACACTATCCTCTTTTCTCCTATCTTTTGACCTTTCAAGCATATCCCTAATCCATGTGACCGGGCACAATCAGACATTTGGGTATCTGCAGAGTTTCCACCCTGACTGGCTGAACGAAGTCCGATCCGTCTTTGATCCAAAACATGTCCATCAAATTATCTCGTTCTACAAATTAACGAGAAAATTCGTTGAGATCTTGAAAAGAATAAGATCGTGAATAACGACGGCCGGATGCTAATAAAATTAGCACTGCCGTACGTCTTGCAAGTTCAAAGAATGATGAATTGGCAGTGCGCATAGACAATTAAGTAAAATCTGCGCATCCCAGATTGGAGCTCGAAGCTCTTAAGGTTTTGCAACTAAAATTGCTTTCAGTACCTGATGAACCAAAGAAAAATCTGAGGATAAAATTACTGTAAATCGACCTGCGCAGAATGTTGCTACTGCATACTTGTGAAGAAGAATGGTGTTATAAGGTAACTTTTAAGTAATAAATAAGTCTGCTAAGAACCTGGCCAAATTCTTATACTGTGGATACCTAGGGTTAATATTTTGCTTTTCACAAAGCAAACATCGAAAATGGCGGCTTTCGTAGCCTGCGAAGCGGGGCGAAAATAGCGGTATGTAGGTGAGCGGGAACGAAACTACTTTACAAACCCTAGAGTTTCCAAGCCTCTTATTACAAACCTTAATGTTTCTAATAGGGGGCTTGGAAACTCTAGGGTTTGTAAAGTAGTTTCGTAACCGCTTTCGCAGCGCTTGGCAGGCAACGAAAGCCGCCATTTTCGATATTCTTTTTGTGAAAAATAGTATACGCGGCATGGGGCTGAAACCTCGCAATTTCCAATTCGCATGTTGGCTGTACTCGGGGGCTACGCCCCCTCGTGCAGCCAACTTCATGCTCGTTTGCACTCGTTCGGTTTCGCCCCTTGCTACGTAATCTACCATTTCACACCAACGAAGCTATTGTCGAATAGGGGCCCTGTAGGTCAGCAAAGTCCATTTCTCCCAACTTTCCTTAAAAAAATTCTTTTCCTGTTGGGAACAGTCCTCGACTAAATCTTCCCACACCCAACCTTCCATACCTGCAAAACGAGCCGTTTCACTTGCTGCGGATGTTAGCCTGTGGTCAAGTCTATTAACACATTTCCCATATCCTGAATGGTTATGGGTGGTTCCATGCTCCTGCTGAGCAGATCCATCATCCAAAACGTCTGATCCCATTTTGGCGCTACTATTAAGAATCGCCCTTTGCAGCTGTTCAGATGAGCAAGCACTATGGGTATGGGATTGGGAAGATAAAAGACCCATCCTAATCTGAAGTGCCATGGACGACAGATCGCGTCGGTGAAGAAAGCGTAAGAATCGCGGAAGTCTGGAGAAATGTAGGGCCTGACTACTGCCGAATTTTCTGACGCAGAAAGATCGATGTCAGGGATTCCCCATTTTACGAAGATTTCGACTGTCGCAGCGGGAAGCAAATGCCACTATGGGAGCGCCTTCTTCCTTCACAATCGGTCTGCAATTCCGTTGTACCTGCATGGGAGATATGCCGCCAACAGGGTTATTCCCTGCTGATCGAGAAGGTGGAGAATTCGGTAACTCAGGCCCAATAAACCTATCGACCTTGCAGATCTCCTGTAGACCTTCTTCTGAATGGAGACTACCAGGGTACGGTTGTCTGACTGCAGCAGAATCTGAACGCCCTGGAGATGATGAGCCATCTGTGTCGTGGCCCCCAGCCACCACTCCAGCTCCTCTTCCACTTGAGACATAATCGCTAGCTTCTGTCGACGTCTGTGTTGATTGAACTGGGTTAAAAACCTCTGAAGGTAGCGGCAGTGAAGAAGCCCCCTGTGGGTCACAAATTTGGCGCAATTCATAGGCCCTAGTAGGCACTGAGTCTGTTTCAGCTTATAACGCCCCTTCAATTTTATCTCCTCCATCAGGTCTGTGATTTTTGGGCCTTGTTGCTCAGAAGACTGTTGAGATTGTCCCGCGTGTTCCAGAGTATTCCTAGAAATTCCATCTCTTGGCAGGGATTCGGAATACACTTCCCGTGATTTACCATCCACCCCAGAAATTCCAGAAACTCTACAGCCCTGTTGATCTGTGAGCTTAATCTGGTTCTGTCCTGAGAGACCAGACAAAGTCGTCTAGATACACGACTACCCTCATACCTCGCGGACGAAGGATTCCCACAATCCAATTCGTTGTGGTGGCAAAGATCTGAGGGGCAGCTGAGAGGCCAAAGGGTGCTCGTTATCTACAAAAGCTCATTGCCATAGACGATGCGAAGGAGGAATATCGCGATTCACCATCCACCCCAGAAACTCCAGAAACTCGACAGCCTCGTTGATCTGTGAGCTTAATCTGGTTCTGTCCTGAGAGATCACACTGATAGAAATGGACACGCTGATTTAACCATACGATCGTGGGTTGAAAAATTATGAGTATATTTATAATATAATACGTGTAATTGACTCACAAAGAGTATGAAATGCACCTACTGAAATATGATAAATACAAATTATTTATATTTGTGGTACAATGCCGTAATATATGTGTTGCTATTATATGAAATGTGTAATTCTATAAACATTTACCTGAGCGAACTATCTCGAAAATGTTGTCATTCAGCAATACCTTTTGAATGACTGATTTACCCGACTCGTTTTATTTTGTTTACAATAGGCGCATCTCGCTCGCGCCTGCGCGTCTGCCTTAATGAGCAACAAGAATTGGTTGGCCAAAACACACATCCTGTATGGCTGTATCTATACCAGCAATAAAATAAGGTTAAGCTAATCATAAATATTGCTGAACCATCTATTTATTTCTATCAGTGCAGACAAAAGTTGATAGATACGCGACTACCCTCATACCTCGCGAACGAAGGATTTCTGCAATCCAGTTCGTTATGGTCGCGAAGATCTGAGGGGCAGCTGAGAGGCCAAAGGGCGCTCGTCATCTGCAAAAGCAACGATGAGACTCTGCCACTGGTATGTGGAAGTAAGCTTGAGACAGGACGATTCGTGTCATTCAGTCCCCGTCCTGCAGAAAATCTGGTATTTTTAAATGAGATTATTATTCCTCCGTTGCTCTTTCTGACCAAAAAGATTCTTGAGATGAAGCTCGGGCCCAAACGTGCTGGAGACTCGAGAATCCCTTGTTTCTTCAACAGATCGATCTGTTGCGATGGCCTTGTTACGAAACGGGAGGAATTCGGAAACAGGAAATTAGGTTGAGAATATTGGGTGGAGCTCCCAAAACCCTCCACCTTTCTCGGAAGCGACATAATTGGCCTCCCGAGAATACGAGAACTGACGGGTAGTCATTTATCGTTCGGCTTTCCACGAAAGGAATCCGCGGACCTGGATACGGGTGGTCCCTTCCTTATCATATTCCTAGAGACGAAATTACTGCATCGCGAGTCATCTCTGAACCTCGGTGCCTGCGATGATCCCCTTAGGGCTTGAAAAGTCCGGTTGTTGGGTGGAGTAGATTGGGAGAAGTCTTTCCTTGGGGTCGGTCTCTTAGTCACGATGTACGAAGGCGTTCTGACGCTCGGGTAGGAGTCGTTCCCTTACATTCTGAATTCACTCCGCCCTCTTCCCGCAAATCACTTGCATTCATTATTAGGTCAGAATTCGCCTGTACCCGTGAGCCCGAGCCGAAAAGCGAAGATAAATTCTTAAACAATTCTTGAGGGGTAAAATCATTAGAACCCGAAAAAACCCAATCTACCACTGATTGCAGATTATGGTCTAATAATTCCTTCTGCTCAAACGCATCGTTTGCCAAACTAGCCAAAACTCGTTCCGTCGGTAATAGCGGGTGCTTCAATATCGAGGTGGCAAAGCTCTACATTGAACTTGAGATCCGTAAAGCCAGGCGACGCAGTAAAGCTCTTCAAACCGTTAGAATACCTAAACATTTTCCATGCTGCTTTCCTCTCATCTAGATTGGTTCTCAATTCCCCAAAATCCAATAGCCACGAAGACTATCCCGGCTCTGAAGAACCGGAAGGTTCTCGGAAAATCAAACCCGCTAAGGCATTACTTTTGATTTTGTAAGTCGCGGTAACGAGATCTACTACTCTTGAAATGAGGTCTCTTTGCCGGGAG
This sequence comes from Andricus curvator, assembly GCA_932195095.1. Lineage (NCBI taxonomy): Eukaryota > Metazoa > Arthropoda > Insecta > Hymenoptera > Cynipidae > Andricus > Andricus curvator. Next base: position 4,485 of record CAKNYM010013138.1, on the reverse strand, counting down.
AGAATCCTGATAGTCGCTTGTGTCGGTGTCGGTATCATGAAACGAATGACGGCGTTCAACTTCGCTATATTGTGCAACATCACGATGCTCTGGGGCTCTAGTGTCCGAGCTCAGCCGGGAACCCGCAGGCGAATTGGAAGCCTTATTCACCATCAGAATATCCTGCACCAATTGCAAACACTACACAACACTTAATCATTCGAAATAATATTAAAAAAAAAACACAAAACAAGATTTCGTGCACCTCGAATTTGTAACGTGCAGCTACGGCGCTCTTGCTGGTGACGATCTGAGGATAGGCGAAGAGGAAGAGGTGGGAGTGAGGTAGATTAAACGCTAAGGCATCTTCAACAGCTTCTCTCATAGGGATTTTCAACTGAAAAAAATAAATTGTCAATCAAAAATACAAAAGTTAAAATCAGTTAAAAAAATTAATTTCCAATAAAAAAAATGAATTTTCAACAAAATAGTTCAATCTAGTAATATAAAGCTACTTTCAAGAATGAAAAATCATTGTTTTTTAACTCCATATTACAAAATTAAAAGAAATTAAGCATGCGCTCAAAAAAACTCCCTGACATTTCCATGGTTTTCCAGGAATATAGAAATTCACTGACAATTCCAGGTTTTCCAGGTGAGTAGACACCCTGTAAAACGAAATGGAGAAATGTGACTAAAAAGCGACTTGACAAAAAGTTAACTTGAGTGACTGTGGAGCAGCCCTGTATATATAGATTACAAATCAACATAAATTCTTTAAAAAATAATCTCCTCCAAAAATGTTTAAAACAGTTAACTGTTTAATCTAAATCTATATTCACAGTCAAAGGAAAACGGTGTATGATTTCAGGTATTTTGTGTGTGTCTGAAAAATGCCCTAACGTGGCTCAAGCTCGGGTGTCGGATGCGTCCCAGGACGTAATCCCTAGGTTTAGGTTCTTTGCACCGGGGCGGTAAGAATGAGAATACCTAGAGACAGGGTTTTGTTGTGATTGTTTTTTTTTTTTTGAAAATTTAGCTAGAGAGGTAGGTAGTTTACTCTGGTATGAAAGACTAGAATTATAAGTAGATAGCATTGGGATTAAATATCTTCGATTTCATATAATGATATTCCATCCTAGAGTTTTAGTACATTTGCTGGTATTAATAAACACTCAATGTCAGATACATTGAACAGGCAGGGCTGCATGAATAATTTCGCTTGTATTTGGACGCATGACGCAACTTGATGCAACTAATGCGCTGAGTGCGGCCCTCATCCTGTTTGTCACGCTTGACTGAGCACAACCTCTCTTTCGGCCCCACGGTCCCCGCATTACCAAATTCCAAGGCCTCAAGTTCTCGGAATAGCGTAAACTGAGGGTGCTTATCTCGGGAGTTGAGTGTATACGAAAAGTGTTGAATATTCAGAGCATGGATTCGAAAGTTTTCCTATCGAATAATAGAATTAATAATAGAAAAAAGGAAGAGGCTATAAGCCGAAGAGCCCCAAAAATGAAGAGGGGAACTTCTGTCAACAGGCAATTATTCCGGAATGAATGGTTCTTGACAGTTGAAAATCCACGTCACTATGTTAATTTTCCTTTAATTTTTTGTATGTGAGTTGTTGGATATTTTACTTCTTTGATATTTTGCTAACTTTTTTCATTATTATCGTTTTAAATTCTTCTAATTTTGATTTTTAATTCCCTCAATATAGGAACCAGAAAATTTAAAGTAACAATTGTAAGTAACTCATCTAATGTTCAGTAACTTTAAAAACTAATTTTATCTGACATAATTTTTTCTCAACTGTCCTCAGATATATCTACAAGACGATTTTGGAATTCTTCTCAATTTAACAGGTGAGTGTATTTTTGTACAAATTTAAAAAAAATAACAAAACAGAAGACTTCACAGTCCTTCTTCCAAAATAATTTCAAATTTTCCATTTGACTTTTGATCTCTCAAAAAGGAATGAAAATTGGCATAAAACTTATAGGATGCCTTTCTTCTCGCCTTTCTTATATACAGGGTGTCCCACCACCTGTGGGATAACCGATAGTGGCGGATAGACAACAAAAAAATAAGACAAAAATTAAAATACAACCATGTTCTGCGGTTCTTTGTTTAGAAACTACAGACCAACAGAGTTCCGTGTAGGTGTGTCAAAATGACATTTAGAATGCAATTATGCACCGATTTTAGATTTTCCTTTTTCGAAAAATTCAGGACTAAATTTTTCAGAAAATGGTGGGAGTAGATTTTTTATTTTTTTGTTTATTTAATTTTTATGTTAATGCAAACAGCGAAAAAATGTCGATTTTTTAAATTGCATTTTTTATCTTCTAGACAACATTTTTCTTATGCTTCTTGTCCCTTGGATTCATTGCACAGGGGTATAAAAAAAGATAAAAAAATTGTTAACTTGCAAAGTTAATTGTTATAAACAAATTGTATTAACAAATACTCTACATTAGGGGTTATTCGTCTTCAAAGTATATTTCTGCTCTCAAATCACTTGCTTTCATCATTAGGATGATATGTGGCTTTTAAAATTTAAGATTAAATGTTATTTGTTTATTTTCTAAACAAATGCACATTTTGGGCGTTCTTACGCGAAAAGAAACCGTTTTTCTTCTGGCCTTGTTGCAATTATATTTACAATGATGTTTGCTGACAAAAATTTTGCCACTCATCAATATTTGTTTATTTTATAAACAAATTATATCAACAGATGCACATTTTGAGCGATTTTAAACGAAAATAAACCGTTTCTTCATCTGAACTTACTGAAATTATTGTGCCAATGATGTTTTTTGAGAACATTTTTGCCACCCATCGAAATTTGTTTATTTTATAAACAAATTATATAAACAAATGTACATTTTCGGCGTATTTAAGCGAAAAGATATCGTTTTTTCTTCTGATCTTGTTGAAGCTATATGGCCAATGATGAGTGTGTATTTTTTCATTTAAATTGTTTATAAATTTTATACATTCAATTGTTCGGCAAGGGTTGATGTAAAAAACATTGCCATGCACGGCTCAAAAACTCAGGGTAATATATCACTCTGATTTGTGAGAGGCAAGAGGACTCACGATAAAAAAGCATCCCGATTCCTCTACTTATTGTAATATATATATAAACGTTTATTTTTTAGCCTGCTGGCCTTAAAAAATTGGCTTGCTTACACTTCCATTTTTTTACAGAATTTTCTTACAACTAACCCTTAAAACTAACATCCTTCCACACCTTATATCTAACGCCGCTCGCTCTTATCGCATTGCCTTCCTCGCTTCGCCTCGCCTCGCTCGCATGTCCCTACTTTCTTGCTTGCCTCGCATTACCAAACTCTGCCTCCGCGACTAATACCTAATACTTATCTACTATTTACAATATTTACAATTACTTATATTTACTTCCTCCTCTATTTACAATCTTTCCTTCTCCATTCCTCTTCCTCCTTCCTTCTCTTCTTCTCCATCTTTCCCAATACTCCCTTCACCCATGCTACTGCCCTTTTGTCCCCCCTTTCATGCATCAATACCTCCATGCTTATCCCACTCCTTTCCACCTCCACGCACTCCTCCAACCAGTGCTCCACTCTTGCCTCCCCCTTCCCACATAGTTCACACATCCTCTTTTCCCTAGCGAGCCAGAACCTATTGAAACCCTCCATGCAACCACATCTCATCCTCGCTATAAGCTCCTGACTTCCTTTCTCTCCTTTCTCACACAAATATTGCGCTCTCGCCTCTGGCATAATCCACACATAGTTCCCATTAAACCTTGTCTCTCTTATTCTCTCTTCCCCTGCTGTCTTCTCTCTCTCCATGCTGTTTTTCTTAACCAACTCATATACCTTCCTTCCTTCCTCATGCATCCTTCTCAATTCATCCATATGCAGTCCATTCGTTCTAAAATACCTTTCTCTTTCAACCTCCATCTTCCCTCCCCCTCTCCTGTTCTCCTTCTCCCACCAACACTCCCTAACCAGCTTACTTCCCCCCTCTTCCAAAAATTTCTCCTCATATTTACACGCTCGACTCCCCGCTAGAATCCCTACACTCGTTCTCCCCGTCTCCCTCCTGACAATATAATTAGGCGTGTTCCTTGCCAACCCCAGTGTCCACTTTACATACCTCTCCTGTATCCTATTTACCTCTTCGCTTTCATTCCACCCCCACACCTCTACTCCATACAATAGCACACTCATCACTAGTGAGTCAAACAATTTCATTCTCCTTCCAAAATCATCTGCGACTAACTTCTTTCCCAACCCCCAAACCTGCCTCATCACCACATTTGCCCTCCTCACTCTCTCTTTTATGTGACCATCCACTCCGCCATTCCTCCGAAACAAGAAGCCCAGGTACACAAACTCTTTCACCGCCTGCACCGCCTTTCCCTTCCACTTCCACTCCCCTTCCTTATCCCTTCCACCTCCTTTTCTGAAAACCATAACCTTGGACTTTTCCGCATTCAGTTCTAACCTGTTCTTA
>CAKNYM010013137.1:0-10016 GCA_932195095.1 Andricus curvator | reverse complement strand
CAGCGGGAATAGAAAATACGAACATTAAAAAGAGTTTTAAAAGAAGTAGAGAAAAGTCGACTTTACATCTCGGTTAATCGACTTTGAAAGTCGAAAAAGTCAAAGTCGATAGTAAAGTCGAAAGTCGACTTTTTTGTGTGGCTTTCCATCCCCATCTCCGTCTCGTCTCCCTTCTTCACCTTTTTATGACGTCTCGGCTTCACGAAAACCAAAAACTTTACCACTTACAACATCAGCCAAAGTAGTAGATGGAAAACACACAGGTTTTCAAGATTTCTTGGTAACGGAGGACTAGGATAGTAGTAACAACGAGAGAGAAGATAAGAGCGGGGGTAAGCGTAGCAGAAGTAAAAATCGCCTTTCACGAAAAAAGGAAGGTAGCGCTGGAAGTGGGAGTAAAACCCAAAAAAGTGGTTTAAAATAACTGTTTAAAAACAACAATGAGTTTATTACACGATACTTACTATGAACCCTCTCGCCCCGCGTCTTAAGGGGGTATTGATCCAGACTTACAATAATGCACGACATTCGAGTATTGGGGTGGCACCATCAGCAGTAACTCTAGATAATGCCGCTATTGCACTTTCAGGTATACAAAGAAAATACGGCAGAAAGTCGTTGAAATGTAAAAAACCTAGATATAAGTCGGGTGATCTTGTGCGCATCAGTAGAGAGTGAGAGAGGTGTCTTTGAAAAATGTTATGAAGTTGACTGGACTGAAGAGCTTTAATGAAATTAAACGGGTAATTAGCTCACGAAAACAGTCGGCTTGTGTTTACGAATTGCAAGATCTTACAGGTGAAGCTATTAAGGGACTTTTTATGAGCGCGAATTGTCAGAAGTGAAAAAAAAACATAAACACAATAACAACGAGGAGTTCATAATTGAACGAGTAATTCAAACAAGAGGAAAAGGATCTAAGGAACGATATTTTGTCAAGTGGGCAGGTTACCCGGATAAATTTAACTCTTGGATTACAGCATGAGATCTAAAAGTCTTAAAATGAATGAGGATCACTTTCATATAATTTTACCACGTAACAGTTGTATGGAGTATTTTCCAAATAATACTACTACCCGTTTTACAACTCAACTCCCTCACGAGATTCATCTGCACGGTCGTCTGGTGGTAGGACTTGCAGAAATTTAATTTCCGCGAACATTTCTACATCTAAGACACGATTCATCAAACTCAATGGACAATCTGTAGCTCTTTTGTCAAATATGAGTAAAACAAGGAAGGATGTAGAACAAGAAGAAGGAACTTATGATGATGATGACGATAATGACGCACAGAGTGAGAGTCAAGAACCTGAAATGCTCGGAAAAGACTTGCTTGAAAAGTTTTCTCTGCCTTGTGTAATGAGAAGGGACACTAAACGTGATGAACTTGAAGATAACGAAATTAGACAAAATTATGAAAGTAACGTGTTGGATTGTGTGTGGAAGAAACCGCTAGTCTCTTTCTTTCGACCCGGTGTTTACAGAAAGATAAGTGATCTCGTTAATATATATATATATAATTAAAAAAAAAAGTTAAACAACCACCGCAGGGTTCCACTAAGAGCAACTGCCATCCAAAAAATGTCAATAGCCCCCAGTAGCACCGCGGTAAATCATATATTTGTAATTTATTTTTAAAAAAGTCCCTAGGAATAAATAGTCCTCTAAGGAACAAAATATACATGGTAATATTCTTAAAACTAGGATCGTGGCACAGTAACTGAATATGTGTATTTAACAGTAAATTAATACTATCAATTAATATTAAACATAGGCCGTTAGAATCAAAATGTTATAGGTTGAAGTACATAGTAGTGTTGTATTTATACGATATGTGTTAATTAATATCAGAAACTACATTTGTACTAAAAGATCAACATAATACGAAATTTATTACCAATGGGTAATTTGGAGTAAATTATTTGAATCATTGAATTGATACTTAAAAAATTTTATTTTAAAATGATAATAAGAGGGCGCTTCCCTGATAGTTACTGGTATTCTATTCCATAGACGTGCCCCTCTAACCATAGACGATCTTTGGAGTTTACATGTCCTGTGCTTTGGTATTTTTAAAGCTAAGTTCCTCTCGCGAAGTCTGGCATGATTGGGATGCTTTTTATCAACAAAAGTAAAATATTTACGTAAATACTGAGGAGCTTCATTTCTTGATATTGTAAAGAGCAAATTGCTTATAAAAAATTGTCTTCTTTTGGCCACGGGCAAGAACCCAGCTCTCTCCCGATAGAGAGTAATGTGTTCACTTTTTGGTAAATTGTATATAAAACGGATACATGCATTTAGTGCCCGTTCTAGCTTTCCATTCAGTTCATCCGTTATATTATCATAAGCAATACATCCGTAATCGAAGAACGGAAGAATTAAACTCTTAACTAGTAGAATCCTAGTTGAGGTAGGTAAGGAGTCTTTGTTTTTATTTAATTGCTGAAGAATTCTATAGGTGTTCCGAGAAATAGCCATTACATGCTCTTTCCAAGACAGAGTACGGTTGAACAAGTATCCTAAATCCTTGACCGATTCTTGAAAAATAATAGTAACATTACCAACCCTCAAAGGAGGGAGAGCAGCGAGTGCATCCACAGACGGAGAAGCCGAAGGCCCAATAATAATAGCGTTAGTTATAGCTGGATTTAAAGCAAGACCGTTATTTTCAGCCCACAGCACCACCCGATCTATGTCCTCTTGGATCTCACTGAGAAGTCTATTAAATTCTGCAGCAGGTCCTGAAAGGTACAATTTGACGTCATCGGCGTATTTAAGATACTTACAAAATTTTAGAACGCTTCCAAGATCAGAGACATACAAGTTAAAAAGCGTAGGTGCAAATGTGGACCACTGCGGAACTCCACTCTTAACTTCCACCCATTCAGACATATGCGCATTACTAGTCTTTACGCTTTGTGAACGATTACTTAAATAGAAGGCAAACCACTTTATTACTGAATTCGATATTTTGAAAGATTTCAGTTTTTGTAAAAGTAAATTGTGGTTCACTGTGTCAAAAGCCTTAGGAAAATCAAAAAGTACCACAACCGTAATCTCTTTTTTATCGATCGCCAGCTTAACATCAGTAGTGATTTTGAGGGACGCTGTGAGTGTACTATGTTTGGCTCTAAAGCCCGATTGCATAGGGTCTAATAATTTATTAGTATGTAGAAAATTTGTTAGTTGTCTGTGCACAATCCGTCCAAGTGGCTTTGATAACACATTAAGGATAGAAATTGGCCGGAAGTCTTTAGTGAAGTGAGACTTGTGATTTTAACTATCGGTTGTATTAGTGCCTTTTTCCATATATTTGGAAAAATATCACTTTGTAGAGATGCATTATAAATCTCCAATGATATTGGGAAGATAACTGAAAGAGTTACCTTCCATTACTTCCTCACGGAAAATCTCGGGTGTAATGTCAAAAAGAAGAAATCATGTTCATTAAATGTTTGCAGAGGTAAATTGGAAGAGGCAGTTGGAAGTTGTGTCGCAATAGGTTTCAACATGAATGCAGTAAGGAATTCACTAGCAGAGAAATTTTGATCAGGATATTCCTGTTTAGGTGGAATTAAACGCAAGCGCCTGAGAAGATGAAAATTTTTTTCTTTTTATTTCTGATTGCGTTAAAGTTAAATCGGTTGTGAGAGTCCATAATTTTCGTCTGAACAAGATTCCGAAGCTTGCGAAATTCCGCTTGTATACTACTATTCCTGGTTCTTCTTTATAACTTACGTTTCGTGTCCCTTTTTCTCATCAATTCTCTTATTTCTATAGTAATCCATGGGGCCGTTTCCCTTCGAGAAGGTGGTACATATAAAGGCGCGAATTTGTTAAATGCATTAGTCAAAATGGTAATTAGACCGTTAACCTTTGTATTCACGTCACGAACTGAGGATAAATGCGCCGAATCATATGATGTTAAATGATCCTGAAACTCTTGTTCATTGATTAGTGTAAGATTTCGAGTCAGTGTAGGAGTAGGTTTAGCTGGGTGATTACTGGGCATTTGGTACTCAATGTTGATAAGATCATGATTAGATAAGAACGGAATTGCATGCTGTGAATAGGATAGTACTTTGTCAAGGTCATCTGGAGTGGAATCATGTGGCACTGTAGAAAGTCCCGCGGAGTAAATTACAGATTTCAAATGTTTAGTTAGATTAGTATTCGAATTCAAATTTATGTCCAAATCTCCAGTAAGTATTATGCTATTATAATTAGGAGTATGTGTAAATATTTCTGATTCAAGTTCTTTACTATAGTTAGCGTTAGGAGGTTTATAAATAACCCCAATTAGCGAACACCCCCCCCCCCCCCCCGAAATACAACTCAACAAAGAGAAAGACAGCGACAGGATAATTAGCCTGTGGACTCACTCTTACTACTGAACCCCTAAGACCAGGGGTGGCGCAGCCAGCATGGCTGGCATGGAGAACTCCAGACATGTAAATTTCCAACCATGGAAATTCCATACCTGAAAAACTGGAGGGAAAGATAAAAAAAAGTTTACTTTTACTTCAAAAATATATTTCTTTTCTGGATTCTGCGCTTTTCGTTTTCGATTTCTGTTTTCGGCAATGGTATCGGTGATATCTTGTTTTGTGTACCGTTAACGCCCTTCACTACTATCCGTTCACGATAGGAAGGCCCCTTCAAAACAGCTGCACATTTTTGTAATTTACTCGTAAAAAAAAATCGCATGAAAACACAGCTTATACCATGATAAAGCTTACTTTACTGCGCTTAAGACAAGCCCCCATTTTTTTATGTACAAAAATTGGTTTGGAAAATATCCTTCGCGAAAAGATGAAAAACCGTGATTTTTTAGCGTCACTCTGTCCTTGCTTGACTTTCGATGACGACATCTTTGAACAGAACAATGTAAAAAAATTGAAAAAAAAAATCATATAGATGCATTCATATTTTAACTATACATACGTGAAAACAAAATTGCAATATATTAATAAAAATTAACGTAAAATTCGTTTGAACATGACTATGCTATCTCTCGTAATATACGCAGTAGAGAGTTATATTTTGTCTTAAATTGCTTGAAAAATTTCAACAAATAAAAATTAATAAAATAAAAATTATCGAATAAAAATTAGGAATATCAATCCTAAAACCCATTAATTAATAACAAATAATCCTGGAAGACCCACGAATGGTAGTGTGGGTGTGAGGAGACTATGGCTATGGGATACCATAGCTGAAGGGTCACCTCAGGGGGTCTGCTCATTCATCAAGTTCTAAAAAGAGGAAAAAGATACTTGAATTTCCAATGGCAACTTTTCGTGCAGTAGCTACCTTTTCTCAATGAGCAGACCCGTAAGCAATGCTATCCCGCTGTGTCCTCACACCCACACTACCATTTGTCGGTCTTCCAGGATTATTTGTTATTAATTGATAGGTTTCAAGATAGTCATTTCTAATTATTATTCGATTGCATTTGTTGAAATCTTCCAAGCAGTTTAAGCCAAAATATAACTCTCTACTACGTATATTACCAGAGATAGCATAGTCATGTTTAAACTCATTTTACATTAATTGTTATTAATATATTGCAATTTTGTTTTCACGTATGTATAGTCAAAATATGAAAGTATATATATGATTTTTTTTTCAAATTTTGTACACTGTTCATTTCAAAGATGTCGCCATCGAAACTCAAGCAAGGACAGAGTGATGCCAAAAAACCGCGGTTTTTACCTTTTCGCGAAGGATTTTTTCCAAACCAATTTTCGTACATAAACAAATGGAGACTTGTCTTAAGCACAATAAAGTGAGCTTTATCATAGTATAAGCTGCGTTTCTATGCGATTTTTTTCTTATAATTAAATTATAAAAATATGCAGCTATTTTGGAGGGGCCTTCGTATCGTGAACGGATAGTAAGTACCTGACCTTTGATGATTTCCTCCTATGGCACTGAGAACAGTCTTTTAAAATCAAAATCGTTAAGCGTGAACAAAGTGACTGTCAGACACGAATGTTAGCAAAAGAGAAGACGTTGGAGGAGGAAAAAGTGATTAAAAAAACGCAGCTTTAAGACATTTTTTTCTGCGTAAGAAATATGATGGCTTTAGCTCTTATAATATTAGTGAGAATAAAAATTGCGATTTCGAAAATAGGAGTGAAAACGTCAACACTCAAGAGAAGAAGGAAATAGACTGTGATGCAGAAAAATGTAAGTTTAAAGTTTTATAATATATTGTTTTTTACAATAATCATTTCTTTTAAATTACAAAAAAACAGTTATCGATTTATTTACCTATTCCACACTGGATTGAGAAGCGTCAAACTTTCATCTCTTCAATTTTTCTAAACTTGCACAACTTATAAAAAGAAAAAAGCATCTTAGATATTTTTCCTGAAAAAGGATGTTCAAATTTTCATTTTTGATTTTTGTATATTAACAAATATCACTTTAGACAACGTCTTAATTTTTCTTGAACTGTTCACCGTTACGGAATTTTCCGTAAGACTCGAGCTCGATCAGGACTAACGCTACGGAAAATTTCGTAATACTAGCCCCCTAGCTCTATACTTGACCGGTTATTTTTACAGAAAATTCCGTAATACTAGTCAGAACCTTTTTTTCAAAAATTTTCAAAACTCAATTTCTCAAAATAACCGGATGTTTTTTTCTTAAAACATTCTTCTTTATTCTAATCAAAATCCTACTTAAGAAAAGTTAGGAATTGTCAGAAAAATCAGGAATTCTGGTGATTTCTGACGAGGAACTGTTCGATTGTATATTTCAACATTTCAAATTTGCAGGTATAATTTTTTCAAATTCTCGTCCATCGATAAAAGAAGGAAATAGCAATACCGCCAATAGCGTTAGCTCTTTCAATGTTAGCGAGAATAATAATTGTAATATAGAAAATAAGAATAAAATCTTAAACAGTACTCAAAAGAAGAAGGGAACTGACTGCGATACCGAAAACCGTAAGTTTAATAAGTTTTAGAATAATATATTGGTTCGTATATTTGGTTAATTCCAGAATAAATCGGCTAGATTTTGTATTCTTCGGAAGGAAATTTTTTATTTATATGATTTTCGAGATTGTTTGGATAAATTTTATTTAAATAAAATTGTAAACGCATTCATCTGCAGGAATGATGTACGGAGAAGAACCATCTCTTTAAAATAGACAAAAACTAAAAAAATACACCCACCCCCACTCCCACCTCCTTCACAAACTCCAAACTCCAGACATGCAAAATATGGGCTGCGCCGGCCCTGCCTAAGACTTTGATGTATATAAAGACAGACCCCGCCCCCCTTCTCTCCTCTCTGTCCCAGCGAAAGAGCATGTAACCCTCCAAAAACACTGCACTCGAAGGGATGTCAGGCTTGAGCCAAGTTTCAGACACTGCGATGATGTGGTATGAACACATACTAAAATAGTATTAAAACTCAAGGAAATGTGCTGAGAGAGACTGCGCATTAACGTGGCAAAATCTTAACTTGTCCATGAGATGAATGAACAGTTCAAATCCCGATATATGTTATTATTTTCCAGAAGACGAAGCTCGTAGCAGCCCTATGCATCGCCCGTGTATTAACGGTTAGTTCACACTGCTTCTTAGCGTAGGCTGAGTTGTAGGTGGCGCTGGGTGGCATGTAAACCTCAATTTGTCAACAAATACATGGCAGATGTATAGGCAGGCTCCGTTTTTTACCATTTTTATCTAATAGCAAGTTTTTTTAAAAATTATTTTAATTCGAAATTATGGGGAAAATTAAGAACGAAAAAGACCTTCCAAAAGAAAAGAAAATCAAAAACACGGGAATAGTTGAAAAGAAAAGAAAAGGCGGAAACCGGTGTATAGCTCCAGGATGTACTTCGGGTTATGATTCTCATCCTACGAAAGTTAGTGTTTTTCTTGTGCCAAAAGGTGAAGAAAATGTAAAACTATGGCAGAAAGCAATAAGACGCGACGATTTAATTTTAAAACCGGGGCATAAAGTGTGTGAGTCACATTTTGCTCCGAAAGATATTTTGTTGGAAAGAGAAATAAAAGCGGCTGATGGAAGAAGTGTTCTCGGAGTAGTAAGTTTATTGTATTTATTTATAATTTAAAAACTTATACAGTTTATTTTCCTTAGTTTTTTTGGGTGGAGTTCCGAATAGCGTAAACCGCTGATTTTGTTGAGGCTCCGTATACTTATGTATTTTAACGCGCTGATTACGAAAATGATAGTGAAAATGTGCGGAAATTTGATTTTCACGGTGAAACCATGAAAAAACCATAAAAATCATGGTTTGGTACCTAGTTACGCTCTTCATCACGGGAAGGTTGGAGAAATATTTTTTTTATATTTTTCATGTTTTTTATTTTTATTTTTTCGTTATTTCAGATTTTGATTTTTTTGTTATTTAATTTAAAAAAGTTAAATTAAATTTGAATTTAATTAATTTTAAAAATCGATTTAAAAAACGGAAGATAATCAATTGCCAGGGTAATATTGTTTTATATCTGTGATGAACTGATTAAATGGATCAGCACCTGTTTTGCGAATGCGTCTACGCCACAAAAATTCACACAGATGGTCTGCAATGTTGCTCGTGTGCACTCCCCTTCGTGACAGAAATTGTCGCATCCACCGCCAAGACGACTCGATGTTCTGAGTATGCGCTCCGGAGTTGTGGTCTACAAAATTCTCGGAATGATTAACTGTATTGTGGCCTCATCTCTTTTATTATCGGGACAGATTTCCAACCGATATTGAGAGGGATGTCCTTTGTGAATCATTCCGAGAATCCACGATCCTTCAACTATCCGTCCTCGCTCAGATTTTCGACGGCCGATTTTACATTCTTCAATTTCGACTACCTCACCGACACCGCCAATGTGACCTTCGTCTTCGAAGTGGGTGTCGAGAGCAAGCATGCAGACCTCTCTGTAGAAAGAGAAACGGTCTGCAACTGTTTCCCGGGAAACCGATTGGTTTTCAACAATGCTGCTTTCCCGGATTGTTTGGTCGAAATTAAAATTTACGGCGAAACAATAGCTTATGAGAACACATGTTTCTGCAGAAGTATGACATCTCTCAAACCATGTGTTTTCAGCTACACTAGAATTGTGATGGTACTTGCCTTTTTTAAAACAGCGAAACATTCCGCAAACATTCCCAGCCTCATAAAGGGTCATCTTTTTTCTATGTCTTTGGCAAACTCGTTCCCTAGGAATCAATTCGACTTTTCGCAACCACTCGAGTGTTCTTTCCCTTTTTTGAAGCATTGTACATAATTTGAACATATTATAAGTCTCATCCATTGTGATTGAAATTCGAAAGAAGAAATCCGTAAATCAAAATATTACAAAAAAATGAACTTAAATTCCGAGAAATGAAACAATACTGACAAGAAAGAAAATCGCGAAAATAATAAATTTACGGCCATACCACGCTGAAAAAATCCAGTTCTCGTCAGATCACTGAAGTTAAGCAGCGTTGGACGCGGTTAGTACTTGGATGGGTGACCATTCAAGAATACTGAGTGCTGTTGGAACATCGTGGGTGTGGTGAGCCCACACTTGTAGTTATTTATAACTACAAGAAAACTATCCACCTAGAAACACTACCCGAATCGGGTAGTGTCACGCCCTGAAGTATTATGAGCGCGGACGGTAAAGGAAGGCATGTTGTTTTTTGCATTGAAATTTGTTACATTTCATGATATTTATCAGAAATTTTTTTGAAAACTATTACTCGTAGGAAAAAATATTAAAAATAAAAAATGCGTTTCTCAATGAGATTTACAATTCGTATTTAAAATTTTTTTCGACATTTCGCATTTTGACCTTTACCATTCCCTTTAACATTTCCTTTCGTCATTTCCCTTTACTATTCCCTTTACCATTACATTTGCCATTTCCCTTTGCCATTCCTTTTGCCATTCCATTTGCCTTTTGTGACAGGTCACAAAAAATAACTGAGATCTCACACAACCCCCTTTCCCAGGTGTTGTGGGGGCGGGAAGGCACCCCTGTGACA
>CAKNYM010013136.1:0-13414 GCA_932195095.1 Andricus curvator | reverse complement strand
GCGAAGCGCGCTATGAGAATGTGCCCGCGAAGCGGGCAGATTTTTTTTACTCATGATACAAGAGATAATCGTGGATACGATAATTGGAATTGGTTTTAAAACTTATTTAAAACTTGGATTGATTGGAGAGTTGAACAATACCACTCGAGGATATATTATCATTTGATTCACGGGAAAAATTGGCGGAGCGGCGTAGAAGGTAATCCTTTTTTATACACGGTGAGCGACGCAATGATCCAGATCATTGCCTGGCTTGACCCCTTTTAAGAGTGTCTTTATACCGTATTCTCCGAATTCCGCTATTTGTGTTCGCGTCAGGAGTCGAGTCAGTGTTAGATTCGCGGTTAGATCGAAATCGATGGAGGTTGATTAAAGAAAAAGTAAATGGCGTACGGGAGTTTCTACTTTGGCCACGTGGCCGGAAATTAGATAATTTCAGAGTAGGCCGCAGTATTTAATTCTCGGGTAGCAATTTCATGTCATGATTATGTTTAAACTTTTATTTGCTGTAAAAAGAAATCTACTTAATTTCCGATGGTAATTAATATGAAAACTTATACGTCTTTAATTTCCCATTCGCTGCCGTTGTGATTTCAAGAACCACCCCGAGATTCCTTGCTCTTCTAGCTTTGTTTTTTTTTAGGTTTCAGGCTTTCTTTTTGTCTTTTTTTGATTTAAAATTCTGCCGGGTCACAATTTTCTCTATCTCGCTATAGGGTCCTGGCTGGCGCCCAAAAATTTACAAATAAGCCATGTAGGTATACCCGTGCATATACGTATATGGTTATGTATATGCATGTGTATACTACGGTACAAACAACCCGCCATTCGATGGGTGGCCTTAAACCATCCCTCGCAAATCGTTAGAGATAATCATGAAGCTTAATTTTCATGTAACCTAAAATGTGCTCTCGCAATTCATAATCGACAATAAATGAAAATATCGAAGGTAACATTTCTTGAGTCGACCCGTCGCGAAATAAAACTTTGACTAAAGTTGTCCCCAATTATCCGATGTTTCATTTAAGTAAATGCTGAATTCACTTTTTTGAAAAAAATTATTGATTCGAAAAAACGGTTGATTCTTCCCAATCCCTGTAGTAACATTTATATATAAATTATAAATCAGAAAGTACGACTTTCCATCAATTTCACGAGGGACAACTGGGACCTGAACTTAAGAAAGATCCTTTCAGGGCATAATAGCAAAAAGCCCCTGAAATATCAGAGGCGCGAGTTCTCATGCTCCTAAGCCATGATGTGATCGCCGTGTCAAGGGCTGAATGGCACCGGGGTTACCAAATCCTTGAACACCCCAGCGCGGCATGTCACCCTCAGTCGAGGCGGACACGGCAAGTCACAAAAGGGGTATTGTAACAGAGACTTTGGACTACTAGGTCGAATTCCTTAGTATGTCGACCTTCTTCCTGCTGGCAGGGCTCTGCAGGAGGTGTTCTTTGTTTCCCTAGTTACTCTAAGGGCATGCATAGCCGCAAAGGGTATGATGGATGCGATTTTGGATTCTGAGCTATGCCATAGGGACCTCACCGTTATTAGGTTGCGACTCAGAGAAAGAAGTGGAGAAAGGCTAGAGGTGTATATCACCTCAGCTTATTTCCCAGGCGACGCTGAGGGGCCCCGACGTACTAGAGAGGTCAAGACTCTGATTCAGCACTACCATGAGAATAGGATTCCTCTGCTGATGGGCTCTTAAGTCAAACTTCCATCATCAGTGTGTGGCAGCACAAACATCAACTGCAGAGGAAGAGATTTGATTGAATACCTAGCGGGTAATGAGCTGAAGAATCTAAATCATGGTGATACTGCTACATTCCAGATTAAAAACAGGTGTAAGGTTCTCGATTTGACTCTATGCTCGGAAGAACTGAGGAGCAGGGTAGTGGGCTGGGAAGTCTCCGATGAGGAGTCTCTCTCGGACCACAAATATATCTTGTTCCGGTTAGCCCTAGAAAAGCCGTTAATTTCAAAGGTCAGAAACCCCCGAAATACAATTCGGGACTTCTACAAAGGGAAACTCAAAGGCAGGCTTGTGGAATGCACCACACGCCACGGTGCCAAAGACGAGTTGGAGCAAGCTGTGGATCTTCTGTAAAGGACTCTAATTACATCATATCAGAACAATTGCCCTATAAGTACAATTAGGTCTAGAAAATGAGCAGAATGGTGATACACCCACAAGGCGAAACTATGTGAAAAGACTAGAGCGTTGTATAACAGAGAAAACAGAACTCAATTGCTTTCAGCCTTGGATATCTATAAGACGGCTGAGGATGAATACAATAAAAACATAAGAATTCACAAACAGAAAGATTGGAGGGGCTTATGCGAGGAATCAAAGAACATTCCGCACACAGAGAGGATCCACAAGATCCTGGCAAAAAATCTGAAAGCTCGCATCGGGCTCATAACGCTCGATGCGCCAATGTCGCTGATATCAAGAAGGTATAACGGGCCGTTGGGTCCTTCTGCCCCTTTAAATCACCCGGGGCAGATAGCATCTATCCACTGCTCTTACAAAAGGGCATGGATTTCGTCGTCGTCCCACCGAAGAAACTATTTAGGGCAAGCATTGCCCTTAAACACGTGCCATCGGCATGGAAGGATGGCAGAGTGGCCATTCCCAAACCTAGAAGGGAGAGCTACACTGCTGCTAAAGATTTCTGGCCGCTCAGTTCAACGTCCTTCATCCTGAAGACGCTAGAGAAGCTGGTCGAGAAATATATCAGTAAAAACTGCGCTCCGTTCTGTCGTGACAAAATTGACGCAGCAGCTGGAATAGGGAGGGTATGCCGTTGTCACGTTCTCGGACATAAAGGATGTCTTAAGCAATACCCCCCAGAAGTCATCTGTCGAGAGGCTTCAAGGTTGTTAGCTGGATAGAAGACTACGCGGGGATGCCACAGGAGGGTGTCCTGTCCCCACTGGATGGCGCATTGTAGTGGACCGCCTCCTTGGTATTCTAAATAAGCAAGAGTATAATAACCATGGATACGTGGATGAATTTTTAATCCTAGTTAGCACGTTACCTGAGGAAATTATAATGCGATCAGTGAGCGAATAGTTAAGGGTGTGGCATAATAGGCTTCAGGAGCCTTCCATAAACAACGTGATTTCTTTACGAGGAGGGGGGGTTTGACGGTAGGCCACGTTGGTCTACATGGGAAGGGGTCTGAGTCCGAGTCACGTGGTTTTACACTTAGGTGCCACGTGGTTTCATACATCAAAATTCATACTTTATGAATTAGAACTACCTAGGCGGAAAAATTATGCATAGTGAAATAAATTATATTTGGCATCATTGATTTTGCGGCACAAGGCAAAAGGAAACCACATAACTGAAATAACAAATTTAAATTTAATCTAATTAAATTAAACTTTTTTTTAAATCAAATATTCAGTTACTCTTGAAGTGACTTTCAGTTTTATTATTTCTAACATAGCAACCGTATACCTATGAGCATCAACTGACCCTCAGAAGTTGATAAAATCTTGAAATAAGCCTTTTATTTCATGTAACTTTGGTTTCCTATTTATTTTTTAAATAAATTTATAAGTACTGTATAAGGTAGCCCAGAAAAAGGAATATTTTATTTTAATTGCCTATGTTAATGAATTATTTTATTTCAGTATACCTGAACTGTACTATTTTTAGTGATATTTCACTAAAAGTAATACAGTAATATATCACTCGTATTGTATACAGAATTTAAAAAAAAATTTAGGGGTCTAGGAGGTGCGTTTAAAAAATCCTATTTTATTGCAATTGCAGCTGTTATTATATTATTATACTTTATCATACACGGACTATGTTACTTTTGGTGAAATACATCACTAGAATGTTTGAATTAAATTTTTGGGTAAAATAATATGTTAACAACGGCAATTAAAATAAAATAATTATTTCTCTGCAGGAAAAAATAAAACCTTTTTTTGTACCACTCTAATACTGTGGTTAATACATACTATTTATTCATTGAAACTCGAAATTTTCATTCTGCGCATAAAAAAATAATTTTTAAAGAAACCTTATGTTACTTCGGTCAGTAGTTGTAACTGTAACGAGTATCTCTCAATGTTTGTAACTTGTAACGGTAGCGATTTACTTTTTTCAGGAAGTAACTGAAATTTGTTACGGGTTCCTGTTTTTGGGTAACTTATCGAACACTGCTATCAATACATAATGTTTGAACTACAATTTCCAAAAATTGAAAAACATGTTCAGGAAACATTTAGGAAAAGATTAACCTCTCAAGTAGAACTTAATAAGCGAAACAGTTCGATGTCTAATTATTTCGAAGGAAAAAATAATTAATTCCATTAAAAATGCAAAGTCAGTTTGACACTTAGGTCGGATCGTGCAAACTTTATTGGCGCAGTTGCAAAAGCTGGACGAATATTAACTTATGAATTGATACATTTTTCAGTTTAATTTGTGAGGAAGAGAAATGCTATTTTGCAAATTTGTGCGTATTTTGCGCATTGCACGGCGACATTCAATCTAATATAAGACGACGCTGATGAAAGAATCGTAATTGAACCCCTGATTTCACGCTGATTCTCAAATGAGGAGAAGGAAAAAAAAGAAGAAAGAAGATAGAGATGGACACAAATTTTAAGGGAGGAAATTTTAATTTCCAACAAATTTTATATATGGAATAAAAAAGACAGACTCTGCGATTTCAATTGAGTCACCCTCGGAGCAATGTCTATGTGGCGGAAATTTTTAATCAACGCAAAGACGAAAAATTTGTGAAGCATATTCTGAAATTAGGTTACCAAAATTAAGGTGGTGACCTTCCATTTATAATTGTATATACTTTATTGGAAAATTAGAATTTAGAGGCCTTCAATGTTGTTGAAACAGAAAAGAAATGAAATAAAATTTAAAACCTTAAAAACCAAACTTGCATATTAGGATTGTATTACTTATTGAAATTTATTTTTCCACAACTCGTATTTTAAACTCTAATTATCTTTACCAAAAATACATTTTTTCTTTTGAATAAAAAAATTTAGTTTGATTGTACTTTTGTAAAAAATGCTACAATTAGAATAAGTAAAAGCTTTGTACATCTGGGTTAATCGTTTTGTTAAGACAAATAATTTAATCATTATAAAACTAACAAATTTTTCTTTTAATATAACAAAATATTTCTTTCATTAAAAAAAAGAAGATTTTTGTTAGAACAGCAAACATTTTCTCTAATTCAAAGAAAAATAATAAGCCAGGAATGGAGTGTACTATATTAAATTTTACTATTTTTACACAAAATAACCTAAATTGTGAGAGAGTCACCCTCGGAGCAATGTCCATGTGTCGGAAATTTTTAATCAACGCAAAGACGAAAAATTTGTGAAGCATATTCTGAAATTAGGTTACCAAAATTAAGGTGGTGACCTTCTATTTATAATTGTATATACTTTATTGGAAAATTAGAATTTAGAGGCCTTCAGTGTTGTTGAAACAGAAAAGAAATGAAATAAAACTGAAAACATTTTAAAAAATTGTGTGATTTTAAATAATTCATGGGTTTTTTAAAATAAATAAATTATTTGTTTAATACTATTTAATCCGCTTACTTTCTGGTACCACGTTGAAAAGACCAAACTTGCATAATAGGATTGTATTACTTATGGAAATTTATTTTTCCACAACTAGTATTTTAAACTCTTCTTATCTTCACCAAAAATAATTTTTTTTTTTCTGATTAAAAAAATTTAGTTTGATTGTACTTTTGTAATAAATGCTACAATTAGAATAAATAAAAGCTTTGTATATCTGGGCTAATCGTTTTGTTAAGACAAATAATTTAATCATTATAAAACTGGCCAAATGATTTTAAACAATTTTGAAACTTCGAGGATTTTGAAATTTGAGGCCGACTTTTCTTTAAATTGTAATATTTCGGACAATTTTTTCCGGGTTCCGGTGAAACCGCGAGCATTTCCTAAAATCGTTCAAAAATTTGTTGTTATCTTCTTTGAATCCAATAATTTTCTATTATAAGTATCGATTTCTGGTATAAAAAGACAATAAAACCAAAAATTGTACAAAGATAATCTGAA
The DNA here is from genome assembly GCA_932195095.1 of Andricus curvator. Lineage (NCBI taxonomy): Eukaryota > Metazoa > Arthropoda > Insecta > Hymenoptera > Cynipidae > Andricus > Andricus curvator. Next base: position 7,327 of record CAKNYM010013136.1, on the reverse strand, counting down.
GTATAATGATAATATGAAAAATCTTAGGATTTTTTAAATTCAAAATACCACTTTTCGACGAAAAACACTAACATAACGTAACACAAATTGTTCCAAATTTGAAACATTCTTCGCAATTAATGATTTTGTTTTAAATAACCAAGTTCCGGTTAAAAATACGAACATAACCTAAAATCTTTAAAAAGTTGTGAATCTTCTATTAAATATAATGTTTCTTATATAAAATACCAATTTCTGACAAAAAAGACTAACAAAATCCAAAATTGTTTAAAGATTCGAAATATTTTGTTCAAATTATAATGATTTTTGTTTGAAAATTCTGATTTTCGATGTAATATGCAAAACGTAACCCAAACAGTGAAAATGTTGACATTTTTCGAACAAATATATTAAATATGGTTGATTGCACCACAAATGATTATCCACGATGGACACTGGACAAGTCAAAGAGATACACTTCAGTGTTGGGTAGTAACTAAGTTACTGAAAAGTTACGTAATTTGTAACACTTAAGTTAACTTAGTTACTATTTTAAAAAGTAACTAACAACCTAACTTAGTTACGATTTTTCAGTAACTTTTAACATTACTTTTAGTTACTTTGAAGTTACTTTGTATGTATATTTTGAACAATGCGGAAAAAAAATCCGTTCAGAATCTGATAACATGGGCATTAGGGTGGTTCTTATTTGTACTTGGTGGAATTTTTTTTATTTAGAATTTCTCTGCTATTACCCTCCAGTTTTGTTTGAATGCAAAAAAAAAGTTGCTCAAAATTTGAGCGAAATCGGTTAATATTTAAGGTTCGCGCAAAGACCCTGAAGTTTCCCATTGATTTAACATGGGAAAAAGTCAGCTTTTTGGAAACCTAATATTTACACGCGATCATATTTTACAAATAATTCCATTTTTCAGTGTGTTGTTCAAAATCCGTCATAGAATGAGAATCAATCATAAAATAAATTTTATTTTGTTTAAATATCATATAATATAAATATAACTGTAAAATTATTTTAACAAATTATCCCATTGTTATAATTGATTAAAGAAATGATAACGTCTAGAACATACGTTCATTTCGCGACTTGCCTGAAGAAATCAAATTGTCATACAAATTAAAATTGTTTAAACAATTGAAAATCAGTTAACAAATGATTGGGTATTCTTAAATGATCGATTAATAAATATTTGTAAAAATAGCTTTCGAAAAGCATTAATAAACTGCAATATTAAGTAAAATTAAAATTTTTCACTCATGTGGTTTTCTTTGGGGACCCATAAGAGTGGCTTAAAGTAATTCATCCTCAAAATTTATGACTGATTCATATCATCTGACAAATTCTAAACAATATACTAAAATGATGAATTATATGTTAAATTTATTCAGAAAAAAACATCTTCTCCTTTCGCTTCGCTGGGATTCGAACGCCAGGTCAACTGATTGCCGGTCAGGTGCTCTACTACTAAGCTACTTGAGAGATCGGAAGAAGAATCCTTTTTTTGAATGCGCTTTCTTTTGCAAGATGTTATGTTTTAATACAAGTCAATTTTACTGGGAATCTGTATTATCATCGGAGATGGTAAGGATCAATCAGAAGAGAAATCTTTACACACACCGTGAAAATGAAAATCTACAATATCGGTCAAAGTCATCTCCTCTAATACAGAAAATCTTTAACGTCTTTCCAGACTAGATGGAGCTATAAATTTAAAAAAATGCAATTAAATTTATTCAGAAAAAAGATCTTCTCCTTTCGCTCCATCTAGTCTGGAAAGACGTTAAAGGTTTTCTGTAGTAGAAGAGATAACTTTGATCGATATTGAAGATTTCCATTTTCACGGTGTGTGTAAAGATTTCTCTTCTGATTGATCGTTGCCATCTCCGATGATAATACAGATTCCTAGTACAATTGACTTGTTTTAAAACATAACATCTTGCAAAAGAAAGCGTATTCAGAAAAAGGATTCTTCTTCTGATCTCTCCAGTAGCTTATTGGTAGAGCACCTCACCGGCAATCAGTTGATCTGACGTTCGAATCCCAGCGGAACGAATAGAGAAGATCTTTTTTCTGAATAAATTTAACATATCTATAACTCCATTTAAAATGAGCTTGACTTAAATGCTGTATAACTCGCTGGAAGCATGGATGTTTTTCTAAATAACTTTTTTAATTATCTCTGACGTTCTGACTATGAAAGATCACTCCATTTATATAGTCTTCAAGTCTACCCAAATCTCAAACGCTATCCGGACTTTCGACCATATCTACATCTTAGATTATCTCTCTATAATTTCTATTATTGCTCAACTTAGGCTTCTAGGCTCCATCGGGAGTTATAAACGTCTTGAAGAATATAAATTTACTTATGACCCTGCTAGCCTCTGCCCCATATGTAACCTTTCTGTAGAAGAGGATCTTTATCATTTACTAGCTTTTTGTCCCGCCTATTCAGAATCAAGAATATCAGTTTTCAGTCAGTCAGCAACCACAACAGCCAATAGTCAGTATTGGCTGAGTCTTTCAAAATCTAATTTTCCACACGAGCTACGCAAAGTTGCATTGTATATCCGTTAAATTCTACAAGTTAGAACCTTTCTTCCGGAGACGTGTTGTCTTGATACGTTTACACAATTTCTTCCTTATAAAATGTTTGTCATCTACTTCCTGCTATTCTGTTATTCAATCTGGTTGCATATGATTACTCTTGTTTATATTTGTATCTAATAATGTTACTCATTTATATCGATCTTCGATCGAAAAACAAATTATTGAATGATAATAATAACTTTTTTCCAGAAGGACATTTTTTATTATGAAATTACAAAGTATAAAAAAGGTATAAAACTGGTATGACCGATTGTAACCTCTAAATTTGAATTTTCCGAAGTTTTTATACCTACTAAGCATTTTCTAATACTTTTGTGCTCATTTTTGAGAAGAGTTTTAATATTAAGAAGCATTTTTTATTTTTACTGGTCTGTTGTATAAAATTCAACTATTCGCTGCACAATCTTACATCTATTAAACAATTCTATTATTTCGAGAGGTATTAATAAGGTGCAGAACTTAAATTACGTAACTGTGTACACTAAAGTAAATGGGGCTTTTATGTCAAAATTAATAAGTAATGAGATTTCGAATCAATTTAAGTATTTAGTGTAAGATGATTCACGCTTTTCCACGTAAAAAGATATATTACTTGAAGTGTAATAAACATGCTGATATGTTTGTTTCTTTTGCGAATTTCAGTGAATTATGTACATAAATTAAATACCCCTCCCCCCTTCCGTAACACACTCTAACGGAATATCTCGATCATCCCACTTACTTGGTCTGTTACGTAATTCAAGTACAGACCCCAATAATAGACATGCTAAAAAAAAGGACAAATTATAATTTTGGCAGGTCATCCAAAGATTCCAGAGAGAATAGGAAAAATAAACAAATTTGACGCAATTTTATTTGGTGTTAATCAGAGACCGGCAGATGGCATGGATCCTATGTCTAGGATTTCAATTATATGTGCGTATGAAGCTATTGCTGATTGTGGAAAAAATTCTCGGGTAATGAAAGGAAAAAAATGTGCCACTGGCGCAGGATACAGTTCAACGGAAACGGATCAACGTATTTCAGAGAACAAAGGCTACATAGTAAGATTTGTTTACTTTCAGAAAATCACGTAACGTTTTTACAGATTATTTTAATTCATTTTTCTCTCCATTTTTATTCAAAACAAGCTTGATGATTTTATGAAAACTTGCAAAATATTTTCAAAGATTCGAATAAGTGCTATCATACTATCCCTGACCAACAAAATTCCTTGCCATGATTTTCAGGTCTTGCCTGCCCTGCAATCATACTGCTTATGTTTAAATTTGGACATTGTTTTCGATTTTTAGATGAATGGTTTTACTCTACTCGGCTCAGCGAGGACTATGATTCCAAACCGTATTTCTTTTTTTCTGGGTGCCAATGGACAAAGCATTTTTATTGAAAATCTTCGTATAGAAAGTGCTACAGCTTTAGAAGACGCATGTGAGCTAATAAAAGGTGGCGTAGTGGATAGTGCAATTGTTTGCGGGGGAAATACAGCTCTTCGCCCAGAAGTATCTTTGCAGTTTTTTTGACTTGGGTAAAATTGTTACCCTCAAGTGGGGCGATTTATTGCCAAGTTGGCAACATTTATTATGTTTTTTCCTTTCCATAATTAGATCTATGAAGCATGCATTTTAGGGCTTTTATCACCGGATGGTATAACAAAGTCTTTTGACGATGCAGCAAATGATCATACTCGAAGTGAAGCTGTTGTAGTTTTATATCTACAAAAAGCTTATGATGCAAAACGAATTTATACAGAGATGAAAGGCGTGCGCTCAATGAATGGACCTTCATATTAGCGAAATTCTGCCTTGCATTCAACCTGTGACTTTCAATTGAAAATCAGGAAAATGGCTCTTAAAGATAGCAGAATATCCGGAAAAGATGTGTCTTTCGTTGAAGCTGATGGGATGGCAGTCAAAGTGGTTGAAGCTGAAGAGCTTCAAGCGATTGATAAAGTTTACAATGAAGGTCGGAATACACCTCTTTTTATTAGATCTGTTAAGTCAAATGCTGGAACATTCTCTGCAGCAAATACTGTGATTGCAATTGTCAAGGCTAGTAGATAGATTGATTTTGGACATTTTCGATTATCTTCGGAATTTTACATCAATAAACTCGACATTTTAAAAAGGCTAATTGCAATATACTGCTGTTACAGTTTGCTCCAGAATGATTTTTAATGTTTAATGAGAGCACCCCTGGTGGAAAAATATTTTATTGTGGCTTTAATTTACTACAAGAATTTATAAAGAAAAGTACGATTACAAGCATTTACAACTATAAGAATCTACAGGAATTTGCAGGTTTTGCAGCCAAAAAGTTGTGCTTTTTCGACGTAGGATGACAAATATTTAGAATATTGCAATAAGATAATTTTAATTTAAGATGTGTACATGATCGCTATTACAAAAAAAGCATCTATGTTTAAACTTTAAAGGAACGATAGAATATCAAAAGACAATAATAAGTAATGAAGATACAATTGTTCTCATTTGAAATTATAAAAACAAAACTGCTTCAACTGTACAATGTATAAAAGTTGAGCAAATATTGAGACAGGACAGGAGGGGCGGCAGGAAACCCCCCTGTGGGCAACCCCGCGGAGCTATCACGCTTACTAGGCCTTCACCCCATCTGGTTTCGAGTCTTCTTCAGTGTAGCATGCTTCCTATCCAGCAAACTAGCTGGTCCGGCACGCCACATCTCAAAGCTTCTCGACAGATGACTTCTGGAGGAGTATTGCTGAAAGCACCCTCTATATCCAAGAAAGCGCCCACAGCGTACCCCTTTTGTTTCAACTGCTGCTCCAATTTTGCCACAACAGCATGAAGCGCAGTTTCTACCGAGCAGCCTGCCTGGAAAGCATGCTGCCCTCTATGCAGCGGGGAGGCCAAGAGAACCTCATCCCTAATGTATCTCTCGATCAGCTTCTCCAGCGTCTCCAAGATAAAAGACGTTCGGCTGATTGGTCGGAAATCTTTGGCAGCAGTGTAACCCTTCCTCCCAGGTTTGGGTATGAAGCCACTCTGCCATCCATCCATGCCGATGGCACGTGTTTAAGGGCTATACTTGCCCTAAATAATTTTGTCAGAGGAGAGACGACTAAATCCATGCCTTTTTGTAAAAGCGACCTTAGCGGCGAAATTCCAGTCGGCCATTTCCACACCTTGGCCGCGGCCTTCCTCCTCTTGGTCGGTTCGGATTCGCTGAAAACCCGGAAAGTGAACTTCCATCAGGTGATTCAGCGTTGCTTCTTCATCTTTGGCAAACTCACCATTATCGAGCCTTATGAGCCCTAGGCGAGCTTCCGGATTTTTCGCCAGGATCTTGTGGAGCCTCGCTGTTTCCGGAATGTTTTTCGATTCCTCGCAGAAGCCCCTCCAATCTTCCTGCTTACACTTCCTTATGTTTTTATTGTATTCACACTGGGCCGTCTTATAGATGTCCCAGTCCTAAGGCAATTCAGTTCTATTTGCCCTATTGCACAACATTCTTGTCTTTTTACGGAGTTTCTCCAGGTGGGTGTTCCACCATTCTGCTCCCTTCCTAGACTTAATTGTGCTTGTGGGGCAATTGTTCTCATATGACGTTGTCAGAGCCCTTCGCAGAAAATCTGCGGCGTGCTCCAACTCATCAATGGTATCATAGCTTGTGGGGAATTCCGCAAGCCTCCCTTTGAGTTCCTCTTTATATGAGTCCCAAAGTGTATTTCTGGGGTTTTTGTTATTAGAAACCACTGGTTTACCTAGGGTTAATCAAAACACGATGTGTTTGTGGTCCGAAAGAGACTCCTCATCGGAGACTCTCCAATCCACTACCCTGATCCTCAGTGCACTTGAACATGGAGTCAAATCGAGAACCTCACTCCTGTTTTTAGTCTGGAATGTGGGAGTATCACCCTGATTCAGAATCTCCAGCTCTGTGCCCGATATGTATTCAATTAAATCTCTACCTCTGTCATTGATGTTTGTGCTTCCCCACACCGTGTGGTGAGAGTTTGCATCACAGCCCAACAGCAGAGGGATCTTGTTCTCTTGACAATACCGAATTAGAGCCTCCACCTGTCTGGGAGGCGGGGTTCCCTCGACGTCGCCAGGGAAACAAGCCCAGGCAAGAAATACCTCAGGCCTCTCTCCGTTACTGCCCCTGAGTCTTACCTTAATAACGGTGAGATCTCTAGAGCCGAATTTAGGCACCTTGACGGCTATGCATGCCCTTGGCGTTTTTTCGCGTGGCCCCTTATATATGGAGCCACATCCTGACAAGTAACAAGTCCTTTCCCTGTATAACCAGGTTTCTTGGATTAGGGCGAGCCCTGTCTGCACCACAGACATGCGTCTGGCTAAAACCGCCGAGGCGCCTTTGCTGTGGTGCAAATTAATCTGCGTAATGGAGATTCCCGTCTCAGCCATTGAAAGGCTAGTTCGGGGCATCTCCGGACGCTTCTGGGACCCCTGCGGATCCCAGTTGGGTCACCCGGAAGGTAACCCTACTCGCCCCTAGATAGGGACGATAATCTAGAGCCGCAAGGGCTCTGATTGAAGATTCGGGAAGACCAACGACTAGAATCCAGCCTCTCCCCTTCGGCCTGGATCCCTGCCTGTCGGAAAACACCTTCCACGAATCAGTTCGTAGCGACGGGTTCTGAAAACTCAGGCGCCCCAGAACGGTCGCCGGGCTCTCGGGATTACCGGGAATCAGTACGGTCGCTCTGCGGTACCTTTG
>CAKNYM010013134.1:0-18376 GCA_932195095.1 Andricus curvator | reverse complement strand
GGAATCGATTGTCGACAACTGTTCTCATCTTGTAGTGGGCTTCGATGGATCTTTAAATAGGATTGCACAGCGTCAGCAAATGGATTTGACAATAAGGTACTGGTGCGATGAGACAAATGAAGTTGCTACAAAATATCTAGATTCGATTTTCTTAGGCCACACACGGGCTGAAGACCTTCGTAAAGGATTCCGAGCAGCTGTGCAGGAAAAAAACTTGGGTAAAGTTATCCAAATTGGTATGGATGGTCCAAACGTTAACTTCAAAATGCTTGATGATTTGTGCCAGGAGTGAAAACATTCTTCAAAGGATTATGCCGAATTATTAAATATCGGTAGTTGTGGCATTCATTCTACACACGGAGGATTCAAGGCTGGCATAAATGCTTCTAACTGGAAGTTAATGGAAGTATTTCGCGCTGCTTATTACTTTTTTAGAGATTCTCCTGCCAGGCGCCAAGATTACTTCGAAATCACAGGCTCTCAAATGTTTCCATTAAAGATTTGTGATGTGCGTTGGATAGAAAATGGTAAAATATCTAGAAGGTTTGCAATAATGCTAGATCCATTGAAAGCATATGTGACCTTCCTAGAAAAGATTAGAAATGAACAAGAAATTAAGAAAAAGGAAAGAGAACAGGAGAAAATCAAAAGGAGGGAGAAAATGACTGAAGAAGAGAGAAATTTGATGAAGAAGCACAAGGCAATGTTGACTATTCTTGAGAAAAAGAAATATCAAACTATTGCTGCTGCGGTCAAAGATAAACTGCTTAGACCCAAACTAGCGTTTTTTGAGTTTTTGACCACAGAAATGGAGCCATTTCTTACTGCTTTCCAGTCTAACAGCCCTATGGCTTCATTCCTATTTAGCGATTTAACTAGTTTGTTCCAAAGTTTTGCAGTCCGAATTATCAAGCCTGAAGTCTTAGAAAAAAGTTCCATCGCAAATTTAGATCTATGCAATAAAGAAAATCTGTTGGATGCTAAGAAGATTGATTTAGGTTTTGCGACTAGAGATGCCCTTAGGAATACTTCAAACTTGAAAGATCTTGACTCTCTAACTTTTCGCCAAGACTGCTGAAATATTCTCGTTGCTATTCTTAAAAAAATGCAAGAAAGATCTCCGCTCAATCACAAACTAACAGAATATATTTCATTCTTGAATCCAACCTTGATATACGATCATCCTAATACCGCTGTTCGAAGGCTAACCAAAAGCTTGGATGTCCTCGTGACTAAAAAATGGATTTCTAGTACGAAGGCTGAAAATGCCAAAGAAGAATTTAAAGCCTCAACCAATTCACCTCATGCTCGAGAATGCTTCAAGACTTATTGGCGAAGTGAGTGCCGTTGAGACAGATTTTGGGTGAATACATTAAAAGCACACTCTCCTCCGTCGTCAGATCTATTCTGTTTTGTGAAAATGGTCCTGATTCTCTCTCATGGCAAAGCAGCACTAGAAAAGGGCTTCTCTATGAACAAAGAGTGCTTAGTTGAAAATCTTCAAGAGAAAAGTTTGATTGGTCAGCGTCTGGTACATGATGCCGTGCCTGATTTAAAATCTGTTACCGTAGATCAAACGATGATACATGCAGCTCGCAACGCACATGCGTTGTACAAGGAGGATTTACTGAAAAAAGCTAAAGAACTAAAGGAGGAAAATGAACGAAAAGAAGCTAAAAGAAAGGCTATAAAGGATTTATAAGAAATCAAGACCAAAAAGTCTAAACTTTTAGTGGAATTAAGTGATCAGGCGGCATATTATGATGAGCGCATAGGTCAACTTAATGCAATTATTTATGATTAAAGTAGATGAAATAAACAGAGAAAATAATATGTTCCTAATATGCAAAGTTTGATATATTTAAATGTTTCTTAATTAAGACAAGTTATGAATATCGTAAAAGCGCAATAGTGGATGCCCAGCTAAACGTTAGTCTTATCTGATTTTAAATTTGACTTTTGAATTAATAAATACCTCATTTTTGTAATACAAGTGACTGTTTATTTCAAATTATGCTCTTTCCGGGCGCTAAGCTATTGTCAGAGCCCCAATCCTCAAATAGCTAAACACATCACAAGAACAAACCGGGAAAAACGTTATTTCTGTTCCCGGAAATCCGGGAATTTACCGGGAATTTGTAAACGGAATTTCGCTAGACACCCTGTCTTTGGATGAAAATTCAACTATTTTTTTTTAATGAAAATTTATATTTTTGATGAAAAATTCAGCTGTTTTAGCAGAAATTTCATCTTTTATAGATAAAAATGCAACTATTTGGTTAAAAACTCAACAATTTTGTTAAAAAGTCATCCTTCTGGGTTGAAAATTCAAGCATACCATTAAGCCATTTCCCTTTCGGCGAGCCTCTAGGGGTAAGCGTGACACTACCCGATTCGGGTAGTGTTTCTAGGTGCATAGTTTCTTGTAGTAAATAACTACAAGTGTGGGCTCACCACACCCATGACCGCCAACAGCAACGCAGTAGTATCAGACGGTCACCCATCCAAGTACTAACCGCGCCCAACACTGCTTAACTTCAGTGATCTAACGGGAACTGGTGTTTCCAGCGTGGTATGGCCGTTGCCATCATCTTAGTAGAAAACTTGCTTCTTATTTAAAACTCATATTTTGATGTTGCAAAGCCAAACTGAAATCTGTTTTGGATGAAAATTCAACTATTTTTTGGAAAAATGATCTTTTTAATTTAAAATTAATTAATCTATTGTAGTGGAAATTGCATATCTCTTGGATAAAAATGCAACTGTTTGGTTGAAAATGAACATTCTTTGGTTGAGGATTCAACAATTGTGTTTGAAAATTTTAGTTGAACCACTTTTTTAAGAAATAATTTTTTTGGTAAAGATTCATTTTTTTCGTTGAAAATTCATTTCATTCGTTGAAAGTGTAACTATTTTGTTGGAAGTTGATCTTTCTTAATTGAAAATTCAATTGCGTGGGTAAGAATTCAACTACTTTTTTGAAAATTCATTTTTTTTAAGGTTTATCTCTGTATTTGTCTAGGAAATTCGTCTTTTGGCTTCAAGGTTCAACAATTTAGATGCACTTTTTTTTCTTACATTACTGAGAAATCTTTACTTGTTGAAAATTCGTCTTTTTGGTTTTAAAATTCACTGTTTTGTTGCCTCTCAAATTATTTTTTATTATTTTTTTTCATATTTGTATATTGTTAATTGGCAATGCAATAGCCAGCCTATAATATTGCTAATTTCATACTAATTACTGATGAACCCCTAAAATTATTTTAATTATTATTCTGTCAAAGATAGAGATTGCATCATCAATTTTAAACGCGAATAAAAATTTGTAAATTTCCATTGAATTCGTTTCTTCAGCCAGGTGTTATTTGTTTAAAATTGAGTTTGACATTTATTCTTTTCGTTTGCTTTATTATTCAACATGACACTATTATTTTATGTCGCAACTCTCACATAGAAAGGCCAAATTCTCACAATTCACATCCATAATATAATATAGGAAAAAATTGTTATGAAAAAAAGTAATTAGTTTAAACAATTATATATCCTGAACTGCATTAATTATTACATCGCTCTTAGTAAAAAAGTGGGCGAAAAGTTGAAAATTTCAGAAAAAACTGCAACTTTCTAACATTCCCTAAAGAGAATATTATTAAAAATAATAATAAATTGATTAAGCGATTATTTTTGTTAACTTAGGTTAATGATCATCTCACTCTAATTGAAAAGTGGACAAAAAGTCACTGCTCTTATTGCCTCACTTCATGGGGCTTACGGAACCTCTAAATTTAATCTTTTTTTTTTTAATTTATTTTTTTGTAAATTCGAACAAATTTGGGGAAATTGGAGAAAAATATTTACAATGCATTCTTGGACACCCTTACTATTGAAACTTTGTGAGACTTATAAAAACACTTTTAAACACAAATTAAAAATTCATTTTTTGATTAAAGATGTATCATTTTAGTTTAAGCTTCATCTTCATGATTGAAAATTTAAATATTGTGTCGGAATGTTTTTTTTGTAAAAACTTAATTTTCTACATGGAAATTATAATTATTCAATGTTTGGTTGAAAATTTATCTTTTTTAATGCATGAAAATGTAACTAGTTGGTAGAAACGTTGTCTTTTTTAGTTAAAAGTTCAACTACTTGGTAGAAAATTCATATATTTTGTTGAAAATTTGTCTTTTTCGGTAGAAAATTAATCTTCGCAGTTTAAAATTCATGTTCTTGGTGAGAAAATTCAATTATTTCGTTACGAATTCCCAAATTTTGTGAAAAAATGTTTTTTTTCTCTAAAATTTGACTATTTTTGTGGACATTCAACTTTTGTTGAAAATTAATTTTTTGTATTGAAAATTAATTTTTGTTGTTGTTGAAAATTCAATTGTTTTGTGGAAAATTCAACTACTTGGTAAATAATTAACTTTTGTTGTTAGAAATTTATAGATTTTGTTGAAAATTCTTCCTTTCTGGTAAAAGATTAATCTTCTGGGTTGAAAATTCAACGACTTGTTTGAAAATTGAGCTAATGTGTTAAAAATGTATTTTTTTTATGGAGATGCATAATTTTAGTTTAAAACTTATTTCTTTGGTTTAAAATTTATGAAGTCTGTTGAAAGTTCGTTTTTGTCGATTGAAAATTAATCTTCTTGGTTGTAAATTCATGTTTTTGGTTTAAAATTGATTAATTAAGTTGTAAATTGATCTACCTTGTTAACAATAAAAATAAAAATGAATGTCCTTTTTGGTTGAAAAGTCAACTGTTTTATTAAAGTTCATCTCTTTGCTTGAAAATTTAACTATTTTATAGAAAATTCGTTTTTTTTCTGGTTAAGAATTCTGTTAATTTTTTTTTCAATTTAAATTTTTCGATAGAAAATTAATCTTCTGGACTGAAAATTGAATTACTCGGTAAAGAATTCAACAATTTTTGTGGAAAATCTACCTTGAAAATACGTTATCTCAAATTTCTGGGATTTGAAAATACTTCAAGGGATTTTAAAATTTATAGGTAATTTATAGGAAATTTGATGATTCCCAAAATTTCAAGGGATTCTAAAAGGGCCCCAAAGACATCAAAGGATTTGAAAGACTTTAAGGGATTCTATGGAATTTCAATGAATTAAAAAAAAATTAACTATTTTGTTGAACATTCAGGTTTTTCTTTGGTTGAAATTTTTTTTCAACTGAAAATATCAACTATTCTTTTTTTAATTGTGATTTTTCTCCTGATAAAATTTCAACTACTTCGTGGAAATTCCAACTACTTTGTTAAAAATTCATCTTTTGATTAAAGATGCATCATTTTAGTTGAAAATTCACCTCCTCAGTATAAGAATGAACTCTTTTGCTGAAAATACATTGCTTTTTTTATAAAAATTTAATTTTTCAAACTGAATTTAAAATTAATCCATTTTAATTGAAAACTTATCCTTTTTAATTGAAAATTTAACAATTTAGTTGAAATTTTATACATTTTTAACATAGCTCAACTTTGACCAAGTCGTTGAATTCTGTTGAATTTTCAACATCAGAATATGAGATTTAAATAAGAGGTAAGTTTTCTAAGAAGATACTTGAATTTTCGACCCAGAAACACGAATTTTCAACAAAATAGTTGAATTTTCACCTAAAAAGGATGACTTTTTTACAAAATTGTTGAATTTTTAACCAAATAAGATTTCAGGTGAATGTTAAACTCTTGTCTTAAAAATGTATTCAATTGGTCTTGAAGATTTTGTTTTGGTTGAATACAATTCAACAACTTGGTTGAAAATTGAACTAAAATCTGAAAATTTTTTATTTGTTACTAAAAAATCATCCATACAAACCAGCGTCATAATTTTGCATTTTTCACATTTTGGACCAACGATTCTATTTTTATCCTTCGGAAATGGTTTTTAAAAAATAAAAAATTCCATTTGCCAGCAAAACGATACGAGATATAAAAAATGTTGCAAAGAAGAATTGTTCATCCCGAAAAGACAAAAAAGTTTTCTGATACACTTTTTTATGAGCCCCATATTTTGCCTTTTAATAGTGAAAAATATTATCAAGAATAAAAATGTCAATTTTTCGGTCAAACTATGCAAGATACGAAAAAATGAATAAAAAAAATTGTTCACCGAAAGAAGATGAACAAATTTGTTGTTTATAATTTTTTGATAAGACGCGCAGTTTTTGTTTTAATCGTAAATAATATGATAACAATTTAAAATCAAAAAAAATTTAATCATATCTGTAAAATTTGATTAGTAATTTTTTAAGTTTTAACAATTTGGATTCCGAGAGGTCTTAAAGTATTTTTTGCGTAAGAAAAAAAGCTACGAGATAAAAATAAATTTTTTAGATACTCAAGTTCATCCTTATTCAAGACAAATCATTTTTCCATAATTTTCTATATAATTGCAATTTTCTATGAAAAATTAGAAAAATGTACAACCGATACAAATTTTGAAAATCAAAAACAGAACTCTCTGGAAAAGTAGCGCATGAGAATCCTGAGCATGCATACTGAATAAATATATTAATTGTTGATTATTGGTTTTTTATTAGTTTCTTCAACTTTTTTTTGGAAAATTCGTGTATTTTTGGTCAAAAATTCAAGTGTAGAACTTTCAAAAGACGAATTTTCAACTATACTATTTCAGATTGAAAATTAATCAATTTTACATCTCAAAAATTAACTGTCTGTGTTTGTTGAATTTTCTACAGTTTAATTTTCAGCACTTGAATTTTCAACCAAAAATACCTGATTTTTCTACAAAATAGTTGAATTTTTAACTAAAAAATGTAAATTTTCATCAAAAAATGCAATAGTTAAAATTTCCAGTTAAAAAAATTAATGTTCAATAGAAAGAAAACGGGTTTCAGCAGGATACATGAATTTCTGACGAAATTGTTGAATTTTCAACTAAAAATTATCAATTTTCAATTAAAAGTGGAACATTTAAATTTTTAGTTGAAAAAAAATTAATTAAAAAAAACAAAAGAAACGGATTTTCAACAAAATACATGTATTTCCAATCAAATGTTTGAATTTTTAACTAAAAAATATCAGTTTTGAATCAAAAATGAAAAAGTTCAATTTTCAATTAAGAAACATAAATTTTTCGCCGAAAATGGAATAGTTGAACTTTCAGTTGACAAAAAAAGTTAACCAAGAAAAAAACGGACTTTCGACAAAATACACGAATTTCTAATCAAATAATTTAATTTTCAAGCAAAAAAGTTCACTTTGAAACGAAAAATGGAAAAGTTAAATTTTTAACTATGAAAAATCAATTTTCAGCCAAGAATGGAATAGTAAAATTTTCAGTTAAAAGAATTAATTTTGAACAAACAGAACTGGATATTCAACAAATTACATGTATTTTCAATCAAGGAGTTGAATTTTCAATTAAAAAAGATCAATTTTTAACTAAAAATGGAATGGTTGAATTTTCAGCTAAAAATGATCGATTTCAAACTAAAAATGTATTAGTTCAAATTTTAGTTGAAGAAAAATTAATTTTGAACAAGAAGAAAGGGATTTTCAACAGAATACATGAATTTACAATAAAATGGTTGAATTGTTAACCGAAAATTATCAGTTTTAAACCAAAAATGAATTAGTTCAACAAAATACATTAATTTTAACCAAAAAGTTGAATTTTCAAGTAAACTAATGAATCTTCAACTAAAAAAATTAATTTTCTACCAAAAGGATGAATTTTCAACAAAGTACATTAATTTTTAATCAATTAGTGTACTTTTTAACTAAAAAATAGAAAAAATTTTTAAAAATTAACAGGAAAATGTAGATTTTTAAAGATTTCGAAGCAAAAAAATTAGCAGCTTTTTATGAATTCTGAAAGATTCCAAGAGAATAAATTTTTCTTTAAGATTCATAAGATTTTCGAAAGATTTTTTAATTAAAAAAAAAATATCTACGATATTTTAGAGTAATTGTTTTAGTGTTGAAGATTTAAATAAAATTCTAGAAATAATTCGCGTAGGTTTAAACCATATTTAGAAATTTAAGAAGTGTGGACGAGGCTACAAATATTTTTAAAATCTAAAATATTATGTTGATATTTTGTTGATTTTTATTCTTTTTTTTACTGAAAAATCTGTTTTTGTCGAAAATTTAACTAGTTTGTTGAAAATTCGTCTTTTTTTTTTATAAAAATTCATCGCTTTTGGTAGAAATGTTTTTTTTTCTTGTTAAGAATACAAGTTTTCGGTTGAAATTTAATCTGTTTTAGTTGAGAATTCAACTATTTTGTTGAAAATGCATATTTTGTTAAAAATTTGTCTTTTTTGGCAGAAAATTAATCTTCTAAGTAGGAAATTCATCATTCTAATTGAAAAATCAACTTTTTGGTTAAAAATTAATTTTTTGGTGAAAATTCGTATTTTCATTTTCAAAAAAATTCAAATATTTTGTAGAAAATTCGTCTCTTTTGGAAAAAATTTATTCAAATTCACCCTGAATTTTAACAAACTTTATCGTTTTATTTTCTTATATTCCTCCAAATTAACTTGTATTTTATTCAATTTTTTTTTAAATTATTTTTTCCAATGAACATAAATTACTCAATTTAATGAAAATTTTTTTATTTTTAAAATTTGAATGAATTGAAGGAAATTTTAAAAATGATAAATTTTTCATTAAATTGAGTGTTATGTTCATTGAAAAAAAAGAATTAAAAAAAAAACAATAAATTGAATAAAATACAAGTTAATTTGGAGGAATATAAGAAAAATGAAAAAAAAATCGATAAAATTTGTTAAAATTCAGGGTGAATTTAAAAAAATTCAAGTGAGGTGAAAACAATATAAAAATATTATTAAAATTCATGGAATTCATTAGCTTCGGAGTGAATTTAGAAAAAATCAAAGGAATTGATCAAAATTGGTGCAATTAATACAAATGCAATACGAATTTGAAAGAATTCAAGTTGAATTAAAAATAATTCAAGAGAAGACAGCAACATTTTTAAAATCCAAAAAAATTTAATTGAATTAGAAGTCGCTGGTTCAAAGGAATGGCTTTTATATTAGTCGTAATAAAAATTTTTCGATGTTAAATATATATTTTTGAAAATATTGTTTGAATTTGAAATAATAACAACTTAAAAAATATTTCTTAATACAAAGGATTAATACAAGAACAAAATTTTTATCACAAAAGCAATCATTTAAAAAATACAGTAAACATTAAAAAAGTTTATTTCATCAAAATATTTAATTTCTCTATTTTTAATAAATAAATAATACTGATTGAAAGACAATTTTTGTGATTGTATGAATTCATGAATTTCCTAATTTCGGGAATTTGACAGTGTCGGATATTTTATTTTTCGGGATTTTTCAGTCACCCCATAAAATTAATAATTAAATTAATGAAATTCCCGAAAAATGAAATGTTCGAAGTATAAAATTGCCGAAGTTGAAAAATCAAAGACAATTCAAGATCCCAGAATTGGAAAATTCCCCGAATCTGAAAAATAAAAAAATGGTTAAATTATAAAACCGAAAATAATAAATAATACGTGTATTTGATAAAAATATTTGTTATATTATGCATTATTTTATATTTGATCATTTATTTATTCCATTAAAAAAATATTCAACACGAGAACCGTTTGTTCCATATTCTCTAGCTGCAAGGTAATTCAGTTTCGACGATGACACATTTTCGTGAATAAACACCACATTTTCGAACACATCATATTTTTAGAAAACGAAGGTGAAATTATTTCTTATGGCCTACTCGTATCTTTTTGTTATTTCTTATCGTTTCAAATTAATCGATAACTGTAATTATTATAATGATTAATATAATAATATTTTTATACAATAATTATAATCAGTTCAATTATTTCGATTATTTTGAACTTAGATCTTAGTCCTGCCAGAAAATAATTGAATACCTCATTGAGAAGAGAAAATTTGATTTCTTTTTATGAAGAGTAAAAATTTGAAGTTTTATAAAAAATCGAGACCAGATAAGAATAAAGTCAGAAGAGTTCTTCTTCTCGAAAAACTGAAAACAAATGTCTTGACGCTTTTTCTATTTCGCGTTTTTCTTTAATTTTCAAAATCATGTTATTTTAGTTGAAAATTAAAAAAAAAATTCTTAATTGTTCAACAATTACGACACATTTTTTAAATGTACAGATTTTGCTCGTGATGAATAATAAAAAATTCGAAATTCCAAAGAAAATTTTGGCATAATTTAGAATTTTTTTAAAATGTGCAAAAAACATGTTTGAACAAACACTTGAACTTTCAACGAATTTTCAATCAAATTACTCAATTGATTGACAAATTTTTTATTTTGAAAGTTTCCTTCAATTCACTCAAATTCTTATGAATTGATTTTGAATTCATATAAATTTACCCGGAATTCTTATCAATTTTATTGAACTGTTTTGCTAAAGATACATTTTAAAGTATGATAGGAATATTTGAACTATGAAAAATGTGTATTTTTGAATTCAAAATTTTCACCCGGTATAAATATTTTTAGTCTTTTCATTTATTTTTTGTTATATTTCATAAGTAATCCCTATAATAACAAAATTGTTGTTACATAAAATTTAAAGCTTATTTTTCAATATGTAAGAAATATTTTCTGTGGAGAAAATAATATTTTAGCCTTTAATTCGCTTTTTTTCGAAACTATAGGAACTATATGAAAGTAGGTCACATCAGTTTAAAAAACATGAGGTATTTACAAGGCTTTGCAAGCTTCTAAATGGAAAAACAATATTTAATTACAAATTCAAACTCTGTAACCTCACTTTATTGACATTGAGAGCAAACAATTTTTTAGGTATTGGACTCAATAGCTGTCTTGCAATGCAGAAGATAAAACATTAAAATAATAATCTTAAAATTTTTGATTCTTCCGGGTAGTTAATTTATACAAAAATATGATATAAGGATAAAATCAAAAAAAATTTTTTGAGACTTTCGAGCTTATTTAATGTTGAGTCTATTCCTTCTTAAGATTATATAAATATAATTTTCCTAGGTATCTTGAAAAAATACAAAAAGATTTTTGAAGCTATTACACGTGCCGAAAACGTATCTAGAAAATTGTTAATAAAGTTTTCTCATTTTACAGAATTTTTCAAAACTCGTAGAAAGATTCGGTTCAGCTTAAAGAACTTGGAGAAGTTTAAACTGACTCGCATTATTCCTAAAATTGCATCAAAATCTTTCCGATTCTTTTTTTAATATTTTGAAAATCTCTCAAAACTTTAAATTATTGTTGAGATTTTTAAAAAATATTCTAAACATCTTTTAAAACGGTCCGAATTTGTCCTCAATTTTTTTAAAAATCCATCAACAAGGAAAAAATGCCTTAAAACCTTCAGGATATTTTTTTTAGAAAATTTAAATAATGTTTTGAAATCTTCTAAAATCTTTTCAAATATTCTCATAAAATTAATTATAAGAATAAATCGTTTTATGTTTTCCTAGGAATCTTGAAAAAATTTCAATTCTCTTGATTCCCTTCAAAATTCTCAAAAATCTTTTCGATTGCTTGTCCAAAAAGTTTCTTAAAAATATCTCAAAAATAAAACACATTATTTTTTGCCAATTATAAAAATCCTAAAAAATGTTTCGACATTTTTAAAAATATTTTCTTAAATTTAATTTAAAAAATCATTCCAAAATTTCCTAGGAATCTTAAAAAAATTTAATTCTCTTCAAAATTTGTTTAGTTCATCGAAAAAGACGAATTTATAACAAAATAGGTGAATTCTACTCAGAAGATCAATTTTCTGCCAAAAAAGACAAATTTTTAACAAAATATAAATTTTCAACAAAAAAATCAATTTGATTTTTAAAGAAATAGAAAATTTTTCAGGAAAAAAGTACTTAATTCCCAACGAAAAATGTAGTGTAAAAAAATGTAAAAATTAAAAAAGTTTGATATTTCAACTAAAAAGATTTCAATTTTAAATAAGAAAAGAGTTGATAGATTTTTGTACCAGAAAGACGAATCTTCAAAAAAATAGTTCAATTTTCGATCAAAACAGATTTTTCAGTCAAAAAAGAAAAAAAAGTCAACAAAATTTGAGGGGAAAAATAATTTTTCATCAAAAATAAAAAATTCCAATGACGATTCATTTATTAATTCATTTGTTTATTTCTTCTTGAGGTTATATAAATATAATTTAGCTCCGATTCTTGAGAAAATTTAGAAGAAAAGTTTAAAAAATATCTAAAATATTTTCGGCAATATTTCAGAGTTTTAAAATATTGGTAAAGTCTTCAACACTTCTAAAATTTCTTTAATAGCAAAATCTGTAAATTAAAACTTTTATAATGAATAATTTAATATGAAATTTATTTGAATTTTTAAATAAAATAATATGATTTTCTGAGTAAAATAAAAAAGTGCAAGATAAAAGAAAAGCTTCAAGGGACTTGTGTTTTAGTTTTTTGAGAGGAACACCTCTGCACTTCTCCGAAATGCATATTTATTATTCTTTTTTGGTGGAAAATTTAACTACTTGTATGAAAGTATAAACTACTTTTTTTTTAATTCAGTTCTTTGATTAAAAATTCATTATTTCAGTTGAAAATTCATCTCTCGTAAAAAATTGAACTATTTTCTTTTTAATTTTTTTTTTGTGATGAATTCGTCTTTTCGGTTTGAAAATGGTAGAACATTCAACTATTTGGTTGAAAATTAACTTATTAGTTGAAATTGAAAGTTCATATTTGCGGGTTGAAAATTCTACTTTTTTGTATAAATTCCTTTTTTTGATTAGGGTTTTTGGTTTGAAAATTAATTGAATTTAAAATTAGATATTTTGATGAAAATCAATATTTTTAGAATGAAAATTTAACCATTTGGTTGGAAATTCATGTATTTTGTTAAAATTTTAAATATTTTTGTAGAAAGTCGAAATTTTGTCGAATTAACTTTTTTGTTTGAAATTTAACTCCTCAGTAGAAAATTCGTCATTTCAGTTTGAAAATGGTATAAAATTCAACTATTTAGTTGAAAATTAACATTTTTGATGAAAATTAATATTTTTAGTATGTAAATTCAACCATTTGGTTGAAAATTCATGTATTTGATGTTTTTCTTTTCATCGAGTTTTTTTTTTCCATTCTATCATTAAAAAAATTTCAACAAATGAAATGAAATCATGTTTGGAATTTTTTGAAACTTTTCATGGTTCTAGCTCACAGCGCGACGGCCCACTATAGGCGAAGTTGCATTCAACGTTATTTAATCATTGTAATTTCCATCCAATATATTAATAAACAATAGCTCACTTTGTTTATAGGAATATTTTGTACAATTCTGAGCTATTGTTTATTAATATACTCGACCCTAGAAACCTATAATATTTACAAGATTGCATTGTAACCGAACATTTTTTTTAGCATTTTTATCAGCGTATAGGATCCGACATTTTGTTTTTGACAAGCTCAAAAAGGGATATGAAATCAGGGACTCAAAAAAACCCATAAAAAAATTGTGTTGAAAAGGAATCATTTTTCGATTTTTTTACAACTTCTCATGGCTCTAGTCCGGAAACCTATCTTCCGTCGGAACGTGCCTTACTGTGATTCCGTGCGACAGAATTAGTCCAGGTGGTGGGGATGCGACAAAGTTGAGCAGGACCGCACTATAAGTCAAATTGCATTTTTCTGTTTTAAAATCTAATATACCAAGAAAGAATAGAGATAACTCAACAAATGTTTTTTTTAAAATAAAGTTCATGTTACGTGGATTAAAATAAAATATGTAAGAATGCCTACATTGCTTATTGTAGGGGTTAAAGTAAGGGGTGAAGTTGAGCATGTTTAAAAAATACGATGACCTTTTGCTTTTCTTTTTGCTGAATCTCAAAGGGAAATCATGATATCGATACAAATTTCTTTTTTAATTATAGTAAATGTAATGCAGAACGTGAAATATCGCAGAATAGAATTGCAAATGGTTTTCGTGGGGGTTGAATATCATTTCGACAACGATTTCTGCATTATTCTCTACTGTGTGGATGGTTTCTCGTTTCCCCCACTCTTGGGTATATTCGAAGAAGGCGTTTTGAAGACCTTATTATTATAAAAGTTTTATTTTGAAAATTATTGTTTATAACTAGTAATTTTCTATTGCTAATCAAGTAATGTTTATTAAACTTTTATAATGATTTTTTATTTTGACACAACACTCTTTCTTATTTTAACAATGATTCTTTTATCAATCTTCATTGCTGCTATCTTCAGGTTCAGTCCTCTGTCTGAAAATGCAATTTTTTTTTTGGTTAAATAATTATGTTTCTTATGATAATTATTATTAATTGTTTTTATCTTACCCTGGCACCAGAAAGCGTTTAATCTCCTTAGGAATTGGTCTTTTCTTATGCATTTATAAACTTCTATCTTTTGTTTGGTGCTGGTATTAATGCTGCTCTTCACGCTTTAAAGCTCTGGTCTATTGTAAATAGGTACGTATTATTCAATTCTATTTCTTGTATAATTTATAGGCTGATCGGTTATCGATGTTTATCTAAATTACATTGAATATAACCTGACATATTTTGTAATATTTAACATTTTTCTGATACACGTCCCGTAGATGAAGGATCAGAATATGCTTGTTGAAAAGACGATAAGAAACTAGCAGAGAAAAATGCAAGACTGGCAAATACATTTTTTTAAATTCGACTCCGAAGATCCCAAAATTAAGAACTCAACTTCGTTAACCTCCAACCTGGTTCCATAGTAGTAAATCGGTAAATTCTTTAAAAATTTAAAAACCTAAATTTTGTTAATTGTTGTTAATTGTATTTAATTTGGGAAGAGAACTGGAGGTTCTCGAACAATAGTTACTTACATTTTTATGATTTTTCTTTGTCTTTAAGTAGAAGTTGCATTTCTGTTTTAACCCGAATGTTGTAGGGATCATTTTATACCTTGAAAGATTCTCTAAAATTCTCTTTGGTATGTTTTGATTGAAAAGTTGTGTTTAAGTAAAATATTATTTATAAAGATAACAATTGTAGAATTCCTAAATAATTAAGAAAAGAAAAGAAAAACGCACAAATGAGCCTTACAGGATTTGCATTAATTAAGAATTGCAACTTTTTTACCTAGAGAGAAAGCAAAATCATAGAACACTAAATAACTGTCTTCAAATAAACAATTTGAACCTGAATTTTTTTTCTAAAGTTCGCCATTAACTCTCTTCCAAAATTAGTTTGGATTACGTATGAGAATATGTTACTGAATTTTATAAATAATTGTTAACAATGTTCATTTTTGAGCTTGCAATAACTGAAACTACGTTGAACACTTTTTTTAAATCGAGCAAAATATCTTTTAAATACCGAACATGCAACAAATGTATTTATTTTAATTGTTCGAAATTATATTATCTTTTAAACTCTTTTGAAAATTTCCTGAGTAATAAAATCAGGAAGATTCAAAATTAAGTGGTTTTTTCAGTACAATGTTAGCCAATTTAAAAGTGTTCTAGGATTTTCACTTTTGCTCATGCGAGCCAGTGCAGGCTTTCGGAAAACTCAGTAATGCTTGTTTATTTTAAGGATTTTTAAAATGATTCATGAAATTGAGGAAAATAGCCGCGTTGTTAAATATAAGAAAATTTGAGAGAGAATAATTTTTTTGAAAAAATCGTTCAACATGTAACTGTTAATTTGAAACGAATTTTTTGGAATTTCGTGTTTTTTTTTCGCTTCAGATATCAGTTGTAATTTTGAATCAATCTTCAGCATTCACTACTTATTTTGTCTTTAAAAAGATTTTTTACAATTCTGTTTGTTGAAGCTTCATTAAAAATATGCTAGCGAATTATTATAAAAAAATTTTATTATCAATTTTTTTTGTATCATTGTAACCTATGTAAAACTTATATATTTTAATAAAACTCCTAGTATAATAGAATATTGTAGATAATCTTTTCAGGAACAAATAAATTTCAATTCTTATTTAAAGCGAAAGAAAAAATCCAGAAAACGCCAGATACCTAATTTTAATAAAATAATTACATATTGAACTACAATATTAATTTCATAAAGCATATCCTTAGGTAAATATTTTCAATTAAAATTTCAATTTGTATTCACTATGAAACAATATTTCTTAAATTATCACTGAATCCCTTCAAAAAAGAACATTTTGCTGGGACTTTTTTAAAACTTTTTAGTCATGACCTTAAAATATTTTTAAATATTTGAAATTTAGAATTAAACTTGTTTCAGGCCATGAACGTAGGGAAATGGATTCGGCAAGATGGACTTTTCACATCACAGTTAATCAGACTCAGTAAGGATAGATGGATTTGCTATGACAAAAATATTTAATATTTATATCTGTTGTCACGTTCTAAGTTCCATAATAAATTATGTCAGAATTTAAATTGTTTTCTTATTTTGAAATACTTGTATTGAAATATTGTGTGATTATTTAATAGCAGAATTTTTTTTAAAAGTATATCTACGTGTTATTTTAAACTTTTTTCAAACACTTTACTCTTTCTGAATCAAAATAATGAAATAATAGAAAGACATTTTTTTACAAACACATACTTCATTAAAAATGATTTTTAAACTATTCGCTGAAAGTGGAATTTCTAAATAAAATAGAAAATGTCAATACAAGTGAGTTTTTACTGATTTATGCGTCTGTTGAACAAAATCCGATTATTTAATTATTTTAATTAGGAAATAAATAAAATTAATATGAAGCAATTTGAATTTGCCGCCAAAAGGTTCCATGCAAAACTCCTGTAATAAGTGATCAACTATTTTGACAGTCGCTCAACGATCAGCGCAGTTTAGTTTCCACATATTTGCATTGGCTTCACCCCCGTGTACTGTCCTGTTGAAAGTGTCCAGGATAGCGTTTTCTCTACTGCTTCTTCTGGAATGTTCCCGAACTGTCTCTCTGTGAATTTTTTGCACACTTTCGAGAACATCTTCCGCATAAAACGCAATAGGCATGGAAAACTGCTGCACAATACCAGGACCATGTTCTGAAAATTTTTGAATGGAAGGGTTCATGCGAGCCCATGGATATCTTACAAGGAAGGTACTCCAGGTGTCCCTCGCCGATTTGATTCGCCCTGACATATTTTATATTACTCGAAAAACTAAGCGAGAAGTATTTTTTTTCATCTGCGGAAAAACACTTTCAGGGGGTGAAACAGCCCCTCAAAGATAGGTGTCGCAAGTGTCGATTGTATAGTTTTGTTTATACAAACAAAATTCATTTCGGGATAGCTACCCCTAAACACTTTTTATTTTGTGTCTATGATCATATACACTTTTCACACACACAAAAAATTGTTATTCAAAGTTATTCAGAAACCTGAGAATCAATATAACTTTTTCAATATTGATACGAGTCCAGGAAATACAAGCTTTTGGTCGGACAAGGATATCTTAAAAATATTTACAAAAATACCAAATTTTGATAATTTTTAGGTAAAATATTGTTCTCCTCTCACAAATAAATGATCTTTTAGTGGAAACTAAAAGTTCCTTCTAAGATATATCCTCGCTTGTCCTTGATTTGTTTCTAATAACACCAAAAAATTATGGTTGCTGTGAAAGATTTACTTTTTTTAGGGAAGACTTGGAAAATGAAACGCCAGATAAATCTAAATATATATCGTACAAATATTTTGAAATAAAAACTCGGTCTTATAAATTTTTTCAATAAAGTATCATCTTCAAGATTTGGAATAAGCAAATTATTAACTTTTTATTAATCTATTTATGCTTACTACTAATGCCCAAACGAAATGAGATATCAAGTTGAAAATTTTCAAAATTGAATGAAACACAAAAGGAATGTTTATCTGCTTATGAGTTTTTATAACGTTACAATCAAAATTTTCGAATCAAAATTTCGGTTGGGTAGAAACTGAAACACCATTATTTTTAATTCAAGTAAAAATAAAATTCGATTAAAAATAATTTCTATATTATATTTGGTTATAAGAATTATTAATATATTAGTCATGGTTTGTATGATTACATGGGAAATAAGTCAATTTCTCTTTTTTTTAATCATTGCTCCACATATGAATAATCAATATCTTGTTTTTGCTGTCAAATATGGAAAAACATAGCAGTTGAACTGAATTACGGTGTAAACATTTAAATTGACTACAAAAAGTTGTAAAATTACAAAAATATTAGAAGTCTAAAAAATAATCATTTCGTTCTTGTAAATAGCTTTCTCCAAACCCTCAGCATTGAAAAGATAACGAAAATTGTTTTCACTTACGATACGTCTGTTTATTCTCCTTCATACGACAGAACTTTGAAGACAAACAATTTCATCACAATTGTTATGAGACCAAAATTCAAATTTTCCATACCAT
>CAKNYM010013132.1:0-10411 GCA_932195095.1 Andricus curvator | reverse complement strand
TGTGAAATTGTAATAATCTAATTGAATTGGATTGAATCACCCAAAAAAATTATTAACCTTCCAACAGTGCGTCGACGTTCATCATCAGAATTGTACATATATATGGGATGGTGAAAGCCTTTTATTAGTTTCGGAGTGATGCTATAAATTTGTATGAAAGAAGTAAAATTTTTGTGAAATGTGTATAAAATATAAATAAGAGAACATTGATATTAAAATACAAGCTTAAAACTTTGACTTCGTCTGCCGGAGGGATATAAATAAGTAGTTATATGCTAAATTTCAAAACATTTATACATATATGATAACATTCATATTTTTAAATTCATCATTCAATTACTTATTTATGTCCGTCCTGCAGACGAAGTCAAAGTTTTGAGCTAATATTTTAATATCAAAGTTCTCTTATTTATATTTTATATACCTTCAATAAAAATTTTACTTCTTTCATACAAATTTAAAACATCACTCCGAAACTAATACAAGGCTTTTACCATCCCATACATATATGCGCAATTCTGATGATGACTATCGAAGCACGGTCGAAACGTTAATGATGCTGTGAGACTTCACAGCTTTATTCATCAAAAGAAGCTTTGACCAGTAATCATAGACGAGTACATTTTCCATAAGCTCATTTTTTAATTTTGGTTGATAGTATTTCAGAATTTTCAGCAAGTTTTGGTAAGGTTTTTTAGCAGGATAAATAATAAAGATGTGGTACTTCGCTTTTCCCATTATCATGTTTATTTTCCCTGTACCTTTTTCTGCAATTGCGTTTTCCTGCAGTCTATCAACCTTTCTTAATAATAAGGTATTATACTTCAACGCATAATACAAATCGACTTCCCAGGGAATCCCAGGAAATTAAAAAATAATCAACATTTTCATTGGGAAGTGTACAGAAGATTTCAAGCGCCGTAATAATCACTCGATAAAGGGATAAGTAAAATATCACAATTTAGTACTACAATTTATCAATTCACAACTAGCAGCTAGCTTTGCAAAACTAGATTTTTTGGCGAACCCTAATGGTTATAACCTCTCGTTAAAGGGATAAGTAAAAAATCGCAACTTAGTTCTATACAATTTATTAATTCCTTATATGAAACATTTTAGCGTTTTATTTAGTAAGATCATATTTTCCCCAAATCATGAATAATCATCTTGCTAGTATGGCTTAGTACTGCACATTTGAAGTTACTTTCCAGGATTATAGTAACAACGTCCTTGTCCCCAAGAAGGGTCATTCTTCTGGCAATGCATGCCTCCACAACAACTGCCTTGAGAACCATTATCTCCACTGCATGGACTGTCGTGCCCGTCGCAGGCCATTGCGCAATAAATTAGCGCCAATAACATAAATATGGTTATCATAGATTTTGCAGATAGCATTTTTTTTATCTGGAAAGAAATGAAGAATACAAATTTATTTCAATTTACATTGAATAATACCTTAGAATAAATGAAACTACTGCCACTTAGAATTAGTATGTGCACGGAAAAAATTTATCCGTGAAGAAGTGACGAACTTGTAGCTAGGTCTCGGATACGAGATAAAAAAATGAAACATTACATCCTTCTTTCTATGAGAAATATATGGATAAATTTCATAGTTTCTTACGAACAGTTCGAATTTCCTACGAATAGTTCCTGAAAATTTCAGACTGAAATATAAAGAGGAAAAATTTTATTTGTGCGATTTAATTTTATATTAATTTATAAATTCGCAACTCAGAACATTCGAACCCTCAAAGACTGCTAACTCACAAGTTTCTAAACATAAACCAGGAGTGCGTAAACACGCGCAGCCATCAAGGCCAAACAAAATAGGTATTATAAAATTTCTAGCCACTCATCCGACGAGCTCGAGGCACACATACGAGCGCACACACGCACGGCGCGTTTGGGAGAGTGCGTGTGTGGGCCACGTACAGGCGAACTTAGTTTCGAGTTCCCAGATTTGTCGGGCAAGCTCGTTAGTGCTCTGAGAATCTTTTCCCAATCACTCGTAATATTTTTGTAATTATTCACGAAAAAAAAGTGATGAACCGTTTTAGAATTTTCACATCGAGTTCGTCAATCTTTCTCAAAGTTCGCAGGTTATTCACGAAAATACATAAATATTCGATGAATTTTTCTCATATCCGAGACCTAGCTACTAGTTCGTGACTTTTTTACGGATAAATTTTTTCCGTGTGGAGTCCCATTTTTAAACATTTCAAATTAATTTTATGCATTTTAAGTTCAAATTTTTGCCCCAAATAGATTAAAAGCTATCAAAATTTTAGATAAAATAAACTACTGCAGAAACAGTTCAAATTGTAATGTTTTCATTTAAAATGTAAATATCTAGTGAATCGCAATAATCCACCAGCATAATTGAACAATTTTTTTTTTCTTGAATTGTGCGAGAAGTTGAATTTGTTACAAAAAACGTGGAAAAATGCAGTCATTTCATTTGCAAGAAAATAATAATAATAACCAAATTGATGTATAATTTTAATAATTTCTATAGCAAATATTTATGATTACTTATTTCATATGTTTAAAAAAATCTTTTTCTCAACATAAAAGACTTCTTAAAATTTGCCAAATTATCTTCAAAAATAGAAAAAAATTAAAAATTGCTGATTATTCCACATCTTATTTAAATTTTAAGAATACACTAAAATTTTGACTATTTTTGAAACAGCTTTTTCAAGAATTGACGGAAAATTAAATAATTTTAAATGCTAAAAATGCATCTCCACACACTTAATATGGCGATAGTGCACATTAAAATATAACTCTATATCACGTTACTCTCGGTTATAAGTCGGTAATTATTTTTAAAAAATTCGATTAAAGTTGAAGATTCTTCCGACTTTATTTTTATATAAGGTGTATAATTCCGAATCAATATACTGATTATGTATTCGAACGATATTTTTAGCAAATTGAGATAAGCAAACAATAATGATATCCGTGTAACTTACATGAACTGAGAGAAACGAATAAAAGATATCAAGTATTTTTGCTTATTTTTTGAACTTTAGATCACGCCTCCACCTCATTTACGGATGAACCCTATACTAAAGTATGCTTTGTGTTACTGTGAATCCTAAATAAAATGAAAATACCAATCTGAGAGAAAAACAACATTGTTTTATTGGGAATAAATTTTCAACACGCTGAAATTATATTAACAAAATTCGGATTACAAGTTTCAAGGTTATTAAAAAATATGTAAAATGGAGATAACATATTTTGCATTATAAAAATTGATTCTTTGAATTGTGTTACTCATATTTTGGATATAACCCCTGCACAAACAGCTGACAACAACTGCATTAAGAGATTTAAATATGGTTGCAATAACCAAAGTAGTCAACAACGTATTTGACTGTTTCCAATGTTTTTATCCAATTATGTTACAACAAAAAGCTTGAGGTTTTTCTGTGCTAAGTCTCATCGACCTACATTTAGACAGAATGGATAGAGCGACAGCTAGTCTTAAGGTGTAAATATATTATGACTTTCTTTTTGTTGTGAAGGTTTTCTAAATCGTAAGGTGCAAAATCTTCAGAAATTTTCAAAATTATGAATCATTAACTTCCTTGTTCTTGGAGAATGAGGAATAAAATTACTGATTGAATGTTTGTAAAGTATTCCTTACTCAGGTGATTCTTTATCTTAATACAAATAAGATTCGCAAGTACCAATCATTCATAAAATTCGTATGATATTATTTCTCAATTTTAGTTTGTGATATCAGTAATGAATAATAGGGAGGAGAGCGAACCCAGCAATATTCTAGTTTAAAGTATTTTAAATAATAAACGATTTAAATTTGTATAAAATGCAGAAATCTATTCTATGTTCACTTACGTTATAGGTGGTAGGTACTTTATGAACTGATGTCCTGGCTGCAGCTCTGGTTCGTATGAATTGTTGGTGCCGATGCTTCGTATTTATTCAATAGCGCAATATTACTTCCGTCATGATTTTCCAAAGTTACATAATAATAAAGTTGACTTTCGATCATTTATTTTCCACCTAATTATCATTTACAAGATAAATAAGGAAAGTCCTACTGGTTCTTCTCACTGCGTCACAATTCTCAAGACGCAAATCGCATATAGCATTTGTAATCTGATGAGGATAAAATAGGATTTTCCTAATTTATCTTGGGATATGACAGTCACGTTGCCTCATCGTAGAAATCGGAAACATTTTCACCAATAATTCATATGATCTAGAGCTGCAGGCAGGACGTCAGCTTATCAATTGTGTATACAATAAACACTCCGAAGTTCAGTTTGTCAACCACCTGCAACGTAAGTCGAGATAGAATAGATTTATATACTTTATAATAATCCTGATCGTCTATTATTTCAAATACTTTAGAGTAGATTATTGCTAACGTAATTAATAAAAAGTTGTAAGGTTTTAAAAGCTGAGTTGCCTTAAGGTATAGAAACTATAAAATAAATGAAGCTAAAAATTCGACTGAGTAACATGTCCCCAAATACAAATTCATAAGCTCAGATTGAGAATAAAGATATTATCATTTTGCGAATTAGTGGTGATATTTCGATTTGAAAAAATTACTTTACCCATTACTTTCAATTTTAACATCAACGAAAATTATGAAATAGGAAATATGGAGGAAAAAAATAAAAAGTCTTTTTACTCCATATATTTCCTAGTCAGTGATTGATGCTTATACGAATCATTTGTGATAAATTACAGAACCTACAAATTATAAAAAGCAATCAATATTATAGATTTAAAAGTATTTATTTCAAAAGTCTGTCCCTGAAGATTTAGTTCTCGTTAGTTAAACTCATATTTTAGGACATCGCATGATTTAGAAAACCTTCGCAGAAAAAAGGAATTCCTCAATTGTGTCCTTTTATCCGTATGTAGTACATAAGTCTATCTCTTTATAAAACTTTTACTCCCTATTCTGTCTAAATTTTAGTCGATATTTAGGCTTATCACAGAAAAATCTCAAGCTTTTTTGCGCATTAAAATTAGAAAACAATGCTGCAAACAGTTGACAACTATTTTTATCACCACGTTGTCAACTATAACCACGTTTACAACGATTTATGTAGTTGTCAACTGTCCGCAGCGTTTTAAGCTAGTTTTAGGATAAAAAACGCTTGTGATGTACGTACTTTCAGACCAATATTAGACTTGGAGTAAGAATTTGTTTTAATAGTGTTCTGGCCAGTAACACAATTAAAAAAATTTTAGTATAATAAAAATATATATATAATTAAAATAATAATAAATAAAAATAAATAAATAATAATGAATGAAAAATAAAAATAATACTAAAAAATAAATAAAATAATAATTATTATTATAATTATATAATAAAAAAGACACATTAAAATACAGCGCGAAAAATAGTTTTTTCTTCTTCTCGAATTGCTATTTTTGTTTCATTTTGAATATGTAATAATACAAAGAATGTTTTAAACTTATACGCAAACTTTTTTTTTAAATGTACAAACCATATTTCACAAGTTTTGTCTCTATCTGTTAAAATGGTAATGTCGATACATTATATCTTTTACTTAATTTTCTTAACCCATGTACGTTGTTAAATTTCTCTCTCTTAACCACTTATATAAAGATCTAGTTGGAAAAAAACTTCAACTTTAAACGCAAAAGTTTTGAAACGAAAAAAAAATCCACGGAATAAATTTACCAAATATTTAATAACATAATAAGTTCAAATTCATGAAGTGGACTGATGCGAATATCCATAGTATATATATATACTATGGATATTCGCATCAGTCCATAATATATCAACCATAATATATTATGGTTTTAATGTGCTACAGAGTTCGTATTTTTAAACTGTTATTTTGACATTGTTAACTTGATCAATTACCCGTCCAGCTAAACGCTTGCGACGGGCACGACAGCCCATGAAGTGGAGATAATGGTTCTCAAGGCAGCTGTTGTGGAGGCATGCATTGCCAGAAGAATGACCCTTCTTGGGGACAAGGACGTTGTTATTATAATCCTGGAAAGTAACTTTTAAATGTGCAGTACTAGCCCATACAAACAAGATGATTAATAAATCATTTGGGGAATATATGATCTTACTAAATAAAATGTTAAAATTTTCCAGATAAGGAATTAATAAATTGTATCGAACTAAGTTGTGATTTTTTTACTTATCCCTTTAACAAGAAGTTATATCCACTAGGGTGGTCCAAAAGAGCGAGTTTTGAGAATAGAACAACGAAATCCCTTAACTAGTACTTTCCTTAAGAGATCGTTCACATTGTGCGAAACGCGTTTTCCTTTGGTTAAATAAAGATGAGAATAAAATTTCCTTGAAGCCAAAAGGCATACAACAATATGAACAAAAGAAAAACGCTTTACACGTAATATATGAAGGATCCCTAACCTTAACATGGGAAAACTACCATGTCCGAGGTCTAAATGAGAATTTCGCCCAATCTAGGATTAAGAAAGTGCTCATCGAGTCAAGAAAATGTTAGATAGGAACTCATATACTCTAAAAAGTGGAGTTTTTATATAAAGAAACAAAAGACTGTTACATTTTTGGATCATGTTGTTGCAGATCAACCTGATGCCTTTAAAGTTAATGTGTGGTTTAACATATGATTATTTATGTCTGTTATTTCTAAAAAAAAATTACAAGCATATAAGTTTTATTTTCTGCACGTATACGACTAAAAATCGCCATATATCTATGTATACGCCACTCCGGAGAGCATTTTCTGTCCCACGATATCAGTTTTGTTAGGACCTTGCATTGTATTGTGAATTTATTCGGCTATAAAAATGATAGCCGGAGATGTTTTATGGTATTATAATAGGAGGTAAAGGGATATTACGTTTTAGGCTTAAAAAGACAAGTGTCGATTGCAGTGAAATATCATTTTAAAAAAGATGGTTCAATATAGGTATGTTTTGGATTTCACTATAAAAAAAACGAAGTTTCTCGTCGTCCCGAAATTCAGGACAACTTGTTCACTATTTTTCAATAGCTTGGATAATCGTCTCGAATTTTCGGGACGACTAGTCCATTCCCTTTTCCAACTCCCTTAATTTTTCGGGACGACTAGACACAGCCATAAAAAATATATAATTAGGATCATCACCATTGTGAAATGAAAATAGTTCCATTAGAACATTTGCACATGGTCGCTTTAACACTGTTTTTTGAACAATTTTTATTCCCAAATATAACATATTGTCCGTAGGCATAAGTTAACATACAGAAAAAAGTCTTAAATCTAGGAATGGTAGCATTATGCGTTTTTCTGTAATCTTTTCAGAAAATCTCCTTTCTTTCGTAAGATTTTTTATTTTTACTCAATTATATATGCCAACGGCCATACCACGCTGAAAAACCCAGTTCTCGTCAGATCACTGAAGTTAAGCAGCGTTGGACGCGGTTAGTACTTGGATGGGTGACCATTCAAGAATACTGAGTGCTGTTGACACATCGTGGGTGTGGTGAGCCCACACTTGTAGTTATTTATAACTACAAAAAAACTATCCACCTAGAAACACTACCCGAATCGGGTAGTGTCACGCCTACCCTGAAAGGGAAATGGCTTAATGGTATACATATATAAAAAATATATAAAATATTTTCATCGTGAAGGCTACTTCAATGGATTTTAAGAGGTTTGAAAGACTGCCAGTGATTTGGAAGTATTTTAATAGATATTAAGAGATTTTAAGGTATTTTAAAGGACTACAAAGTATTTGAAAGGAGTACCAAATTTTTACAGAATTTAACAAGTTTTTCAAAGATTTGATAGATTTTACGACATGTCAAGAAATTTCAAAAGATTTCAAGGGATTATAAAAGTTTTAGGATAGGATTTCAAATGATTTTAGAAGATTTCAAGAGTTTGGAGAAATTACCTAGTACAATTTCAGAGAGAATTTTAATTTTTAAGGGATATTACAATATTTTAAGGGACTTCAGGTTTTTAATCCAATTTCCAGAAATGTGATTATATTTTGAAGGATTTTGAGCGATGCTGAAGAATTTCGACGGATTTTGAGGGACTTTAAAGAATTATTAGCGATTTCCATAGCTTCCAAGAGATTTTTCGAAATTTTAAGACAAATATTCAAAAATAAGTCATATAAATTCTAAGGATTTGAAAGCATTTCATATAATACCAAAGTATTTTCATAAATTTTGAAGGACATCCGGGGATTTTAACGGGATTTCATGGATATGAAAATGAAGATTCCAAAGTACATCCACGGATTTCAGGGGATTTCGTAACATTTCAAAATATTTAACAAAATTTTTAATGATTTACGAATATTATGAAAGATTTTCAGGGATTTTGAGGAATTTTAATGGATTCTAAAAGTAATTTCAAATATTTCAAGGGATCTATTAAGACTTCGAACTATTTCACAGAATTTCAAGGATTTTAACCGATTTTGAGAGTTTTTAAGAAATTTGGAGATATTTCAAAATAAGTCACGGAACTTGAAATGATTTCAAAGGATTTTAAAGTATTTGAAGAGATTTTCAATGATTCCAAAGTATATCCACGGATTTTAGAAGATTTTTATGAAATTTCAAAAGATTAAAGGGAACTGTAAGGCATTTCAAGAAATGTCATTGAGTTTTAAAGTATTTTAATGTTATTTAGTATACTGTGAGGGTTAAAGATTTCAATTAACTTTAAAAACATTTCAAAGATTTTAAGAGATCTCGTAATATATCAAAATATTCCACTGAATTTCAAGGTTTTTATCCAATTTTCAGAGATTTTAAGGGATTTGCACGACTTTTTAGAGAATTACAAGCGATTTTCTGAAGATTTCAAGGGACTTCCAAGATTTTCACAGTTTTTATATGGTTTTAAGGGATTTACAACATTTTTCAAAGAATTCATAGAATTTCAAAGTATTGCAAATATTTGCAGGAATTCCACGAGATTTAATTATAGGCTTGCACCAGATTTCAAGAATGGTTCAACTCGCCGGCAATAAAAGATTTTTTGTCTGCTTGTAGAAGTTCAAGCTAGCAAACAGGCCTAAATTCAGTCCTTTTTTTACTTAAGACTGAAATTCAGGCTTAATTTGAACATGAAAAAGCTTGCTACATACATTCATGCAAATCTTCTTTTAACTTATCAATTGAGCCTTAAATAAGTCTTTATTTCAGTCTATAGTAAAAACTGGCTACACGAAAGCCTTTTTGTTGTCTTAAACGCCTATAAGTATGTAAAGCCGAAAAAATTAGGCCATTCCCAATTGTTTGATTGTTTCAATAAAACATTTTCATCGAGTGCAACAAGCTGCAATTTTGAAAGTATTGAGTATGACAAAATTGCAATACATGTATTATATGTGTTGTAATAAGTGTTGTAATTCGTGGCGTCACCGTCGAGCATTCCAATACATGTATTCACGGAGAAACATGGATGATTAAAAGTAACATCTAGATTTTCAGGGTTAACATATTTTATGTTTAACTATAGGACAACATTCCATATGTTCAAAGTTAGTATCTGTAGATATTAAAAAGTGAGATGTTACTCTGTAGCATCAAAAATGTTCAACTGAAATATCCAAAATGTTACATGATGATTATGTCAAATAACGGCTGTAAATAATTGAGAAGTTTACACATTTTTGATCATTTAGGGAATTAACTGATAACTTATTTGTGAATTCAAAATTAAACTTGAATGTTCATACATAAACGAAAAATAGATAAAGAATACGAAATATCGATCAGCTGATACATTCAATCAAGTTGAGATTATCTTCAATATTTGTAATTCAGAATAAAAAACAGAAACGGGGTAAGTAAGCTGAAAAGGAATGATCTGTAATCAGCATTAGAAATTCTATCTATTTTCGGTTACTTAAACTTAAATTTTATGTTACCATTACAAACATTTCGTCAAATGTGTCCGAGTCAACATATAACCCCAAACTTAAGTACCTTGTTCCGTGGTGTAGACAGACAAAAGTCGTTATCCAATTTTAATTAAGGATAGCTAATTTTGATCCTTTGGAAATGTTCAAAAATTGTAATGTCGAAAATATAGCCGTGAAATATATTCGTGAAATTCCAATGCGCGATGCGCATGTGCTCGGACGATTTTAACATCTGAATATGTTTCAGTTTAACATAAAAATATTTTTACGCCTAACATCTCAAAAAGATAGTAGATGTTCGGCATGAATATCTGCATGTTAGGCGTTACAATCTTACGCTTTGAACATCTACATGTAAACATTCATTTCTGTCCATGTTGTAGCGCGAACTCTGTGAGATATTGCAAAATTCAATACATGTGATGTAGCATACCAATACCAGCATTTAGGAACTACAACAGAGGTCGGCAGCGAGGGGAAATTTCTCAAGTCCAGCTCTTTTAGC
>CAKNYM010013130.1:0-13512 GCA_932195095.1 Andricus curvator | reverse complement strand
AAAAAAATCAATTTGACCTTGAAATGACCGTGAAGGTCATGGTCAAGGTCAAAATAAAGGTCACCATTGAATTCCTTGTTGAAAGTTCCTTCAAGAATGACCTTGACCGCCATGAAAAATATCTTACCTGAGGAAATATTCAGCCGTCCCGGGACTTTTTGGACACCCTGTATAACTGGGTGTGGTGCAAAGGCACCAACGCTTGACTGGCACTTTTATGAAAATTTGAACACACCAGTTTCTTGCATTTTGAAAAAGCACCGTATAGCATGACGGAATTTTCCGTAACACTAGCCCTAGTCGAGCAGGAAATGGGTCAGTCTTAAGGCAAATTCCGTAATAGTAGACAGAATGTCTGAATGGTGCTCCTTAAAGTCTCAGAACTGGCAAACCATGCAATAATTTGGAACTTTATAAAACTAAAATTACAAGTAAGCCTTCAGGCTTACTTGAATTCTAGTCAATGAGAAACTGGAATAGTCGCCAAACTGCACGAAGTTTAGGCTAACCTTGTTATGCATTCTCTTAAATAATAAATTGTAAATATTTATAGAATTGTGTATGAGCTATGTTACTATATTTATTTGCCAAATTGAAATTTTATTTCCGAGTCATTTCCATGTCATTGTCACATAAACCTAAACTGAAGTTATGAACCACCTTATAAAAAAAAAGAATTGAAATTCATGAAAAATTATAGAAACCTCATAACACAAACACACGGATTGCAGAAACCTTCATCATTTAAATATATTAGCATTATTAGACAAAATTACGTATGAAAACACGAGACTTTTATTTAGTAATATCATTTTTTAAGACGGAATAAGCATAAGACGGAAGCAGCATACGAATTTAACAATATTATCCGAAAAGTGAACATTATATCTCATATTATGCTGTACAAGTATTTTTTTAATTTGAATTTAATTTAATTTAAACAAAATTGGACAAAAACGCTGCAAACAATTAAAAACTATGTTGCTTACAATACAGTGGTGTAATCGAGGCGTGGTCGTCCTTGGCGCCGCCAGGGCACTTTTTATGAAGGCCTGGCGGCGCCTGGCCGCTTTCTTGCGGCACGAAAAATTTGTTTAGTTAGCATTTAAAGGGTCCTTGACACAGTATTCAGAATTTAATTTCAAAACAGTATCGAACCACGTTTATGACATAAATACTTCATAAAATATACTCATTGTGATGGATAATCATGGATTATATTATAATTCGTAATTTTCCGACTAGAGTAAATTATGTTGGTGAGATTTTCCCAAATTGTAAATTGATTCATTAATTGTTTATAGTATATTGAGGAAAAGTAAGCATCGGATTTTCAGAGTCACAACACTTGGTTGAGAATAAGCTATTCGGAAACTACCATTCGTTCGACTCCTGGCTTATATAATTTGTTTGAAAAAGTTTAAAATTTGATAATTTTAATTTGAGGAACATAATTAAGGTACTCATAGCGAGAACTACACGTACACAAAAAACCCAGGATATCAAAACGTTGCAAACAGTTGGCAACTATGTATGTTTTACATAATGTACATAACAAATGAAAACGATCTATTG
Organism: Andricus curvator; assembly: GCA_932195095.1. NCBI lineage: Eukaryota > Metazoa > Arthropoda > Insecta > Hymenoptera > Cynipidae > Andricus > Andricus curvator. The sequence continues at coordinate 11,937 of CAKNYM010013130.1, read as the reverse complement.
TGCAACGTGTTGATGCGAAACGTGGTTGAAGTTGAGATGGTTGGGTAGAAATGAGTATGGAATGTGCGTAAAGCCTATTATATTTTTTAACAATAAAAGATCATCTTGAAACACTTTTGAAGTTTTTTATAGATTTAAAACATAAAAAAATCTACTTTCAAATAATTGAGAATGACAAATAGGTAAAACCCATTTTGTTTTTCCTCTGCTCTCCTCTAAAAGTTTTGTAAGAAAATATTTTTAAATCTTAAAAGTATAGCTCATGAGGACCACTTGCTTCTGTAATTTTTGTCGACTTTCATATTTTGAATCCTATAACAGAAAACATTTTTTTTTTCTCCTGTAGAAATTCAATATTTGGGTTTTACCGAGTTGTATTTATCAGTGCCTCAGTTTATCGTTTGTCAAATTAAATTTTTTTTTTTAATCACATATACGTGGAATTCTACAAGCTTGTAAATTCCGCATCTCCAATTTTTAAATCGCACATTGTAGAATTAAAATATTGTTTTATTTCGTAATTTTGGCCTGTTGATGAGCAAAGGGTACCTGCTGGGAAGTTTAAAATTTCATATATGAGAAAATATTTGAAAATATGTGAAAATATTCAGGAATACTTCAGAATATTGGGTAATATTTCGAAATACTTGGAAAAACAAGCGTCTCGAACAAAAAAAATCCCTTTTTTTCTCGGAACTTCATGATATTTTCCATACCCAGACTTTCTTTAAAGTAAGCTTCTATTCTTTTTCTTAAATTGAAAATTCGATTTTCGTGAACCTTTTTTGTCTCGCCTGAAAAATTGTCAAAATGGTGTTCATGTTCTTTCGAGTTGCCACCCTTCAAATATTCAGATTAGGCGAAAAAGTCGTTATCTTTCCCGTCAGTTTTTCATGTACGGAATTTCCATGTCCCTGCTTGCATCATTCTGTTGTAAAAAGAAACTGATATCTTGAGATTTAGTGTGTATATATTTCGTCTAAAATGTAATATTTGCTATTCTAACAAGCATATTTTAATAGCACTTAAATCCCGCAACTGAAACTCAATTATGAAACATTGAAACCTTGGAATCTCCGTTATCTACATATGTACATCAAACGGCGGGTATATATATCAGCGGGTGAATTTCTGAAAAATCGTTAGTTTCCACCTGCAAAGTTCTAAGAGAGTCATTTTTATCTACATACATACTAAGAAAATGAGGCCTCTTTTCGGTGCTCTGATTCTGATCTTCATGCTTTTCTTCAACGAAATTGGTAAGTATAATAATAATATTATTTTATTAATTCACGGAAGAAATTTCTCCGTAAAAAAAAAAACATCACGTGCGTCCTAAACTACGACCCAAGACAGATTTATGTGTAAACATCTTCGGTAAACGTTAACTGAAATTGAAATCTTACATGAAGCAAATAATTACTCACGCACATGTAGGAGTATAAAAATTTATTTTCTCTTATATTTCATGTCGTGTAAAAGTTTTTGGACATCTATTTTCCAATAGGTTAAACAAGCACCCTAGTTTTAATAATAATAAACTGTAGATTTTGTCTCAATTATTGCATGAAAGGTGATAAAGGTACCCGTTTTATGGTCATAAGTTAAAGCCAGTATATCTTGATTTTATTAGAAGTTGTTTGAAAAAACGTCGAATATTAATGTTTGCCGAAAATATCAATCAATTCGGAAATAATCATTTTTTTATTGATTTTGGGCTAATCTTAAAGATAATTTTCTGCAAGTCTGTTAGAATACTGTTCTATTAATTTGTTTTAATTCAGTTATGAAAACCTGACTTTATATCAATATTGATAAGTTCTTTAAATTAATCAGGGTGCTGAATGTAAACTTTAAAATTTTCATTGTTTCATTTTTTTAATTTTTAATTTCTCTTCTTTGCCTGCTTAGTCAATCTTTGTTTATAAAATACGGATGCGGACTCATGTTACGCATCTACATTTAGAATAAGGCTAATTATATTTCATGAAGAATAATAAAAATTGAAATTTCATTATGGAAAATTCATTCTTATGACACTTATAATTATAATTACACATATAAGTACTCAAAAATTATAAGAAAAATATTGAAAATTGTTTCTTTTTTTCAAATTAGACACAGCATATTTTCCTCCTGTTAGACTTTAAATAGTTGGCGGCAATTCTCAAAACAGAATGGAAAAGAAACCGAAAAAATGCAAAATAGCAGTTTTCCAATGAATTCATACTACTAACGGTATTTCTTGTGTTTTTTTTAATGTTTTATTTTTAATCGATAAATGATGAGTTTCTAAATATATTTTCTCTGTAAGACGTGGAAAATTATTATTTTCGAGATATAAGTTGCAGAGAATAATAACTTGTTACAATTTGAGGGAGAAAAGATTCCCAGCCTTCCCAGCCATGATTTCATTTGAATCAGGCGCGACTCCCCATATCGAGGTCTAAGATGTTTACACATCAAAAATACATGAAATAATATCGGGACAGAAAGTCCTGACATTGAAAAAAAATCGAAATCTTTCCACCTGTTCAAAGACGTTTTTCATATCTCGCACTGAGATCTTTCTTTCAAACCTTGAATCGTCTCAATACATATCTCCATTCAATGCGGAGATAATTTTTTTATTGTATCAATAATTCTAGTGACCACAATTTTAAATATTTTTAAATTTTCAAAGTTGGACTGCATTCACAAAGCGATTTTTTCCAGATTTGTTGCTCTTACAACAGCAACAAAATTTTCATCGAGATACGAAAAATTTCGTTGAACAGATCGAAAAAAAACGAAAAAGCTTTGTGTAATGCAAACTCAGTGCGACTTTTTTTTCACTAAGATAGAGCTACTTTTGCCCAAGTGTCAGGACTTTCTGCCCCGATATTAGTACCTACTACCTGCCCAAAAAACGTATGTACCTCAATCTTTGTACAGGTTATAGAGAAAATCTCAGCAGACAAAAATTCTAAAATTATGGGACAAAACAATATCGAGTTTTCACATTTTCAGTCGATTGTTAATTATTTCCTGATGAGTGAAAGGTTAAAAAGTACTTACGATCATTTCAGAATGCTCTAATTTAAATAATTGTTAGTCGCTGAAAATTAAATTATAGAAAATCTGCAAAATATATATGAATCTCTTTGATCCTTTCTGTGTACAATGGTAAATTTTAGAGTCAGAAATAATCATTTGTTATTAAGTTCATAACAAAAGAGTAGTGAGGTGTCATCTCCGAATTACCTCCGTATGGAGATACTTTTGGAAGAAAATTGGGCATTTTTGGCTTCTGAAAATGGGGTATGTAGTGTCAATAAGCAAAGGGTTGCGCTTAAATGTTAAAAAAATTATTTTATTTTTCGGAAAATACAATGGGCTTTCCGATTATCGAAAAATAAAATAATTTTTTAAACATTTAAATGTAACTTGCTGCTTATTGGCAATACATATGCTATTTGCAGAAGCCAAAAATGTGCAATTTGATTCAAAACTTATCTCCGTATGTTCTTTGTTTTCGGAAATGATACCTCACTATCCTTTTGTTATTAAATTAATAGCAAATGATTATTTCCGAATCTAAAATTTACCATTGTGCACAGAAAGGACCAAAAAATTCATATATTGTTTACAGTTTTTTTGTAACTTATTTTCAGGCACTAAGAGCCATTCAAAGACGAGCATTCTGAAGTGATCGTAAGATAATGGTACCTTTTAACCTTTCACTCATCACGAAATAATTGCTAATCGACTGAAAATTTTGAAAATCTGTATCAGTATTAGCAAAACCTTCATCTGCAACATTTACTTTATATTACATTTTTAGATTTTCTAAGTAATAAGATTCAATATTTCATTTTTTTTTTCTCTTCTCCGAGACCTAGCTACAAGTTTGCAATTTTGTATAATCTTTTAACTCTGTCCGAAATCTTTGCGAAATATTTGAAATCTTTGTAAAATCTTCATCAAATCTTTGAGAAATTATTGCAACCTTTGTCAAATCTCTTCAAAATCTTTGGAAATCTTTGAGAAATATTTGGTAACATTTGTGAAATGATTCAAATTTTTTTTTAATCTTTACGAAATCATTAAAATCTTTTTAATCTATCCGAAATCTTTGTGAAGTCTTTTGGAAATTATTGAAATCTTTGTCTCTTTGTAATCTGTCTGAAATTCTTGGAAATACTTGAAATATTTTTGCCATATTTGGTAATAATATATTTTATGCTTTCACGATGATTCATTATAATAAATTTAAAGGAGGTTTTTCGGGTTTCAATCGTGTGCAAAACTAGGAATCTTGCCGACGATTCGTGAACATTGCAGTTCGCTACTTCAGGGCTGATCTGAAACTTAAGTTTCAGGTTATATTGTTCTTATATATATATTCTCTACGATGCATGTGATTGGCCATAGCGCCCCATGGTAGGGACTGGTCGAATTTGATTGTCAAATCAAGTCTTTTTTAAAAAACCCGGGAGGACGGAAAATATTGTACGTTTTTGCGTCCTTTAAACGTTGGCTCACCGCTCTCCCAGTTTCTCAAATATAGACTTTGCCACAAGAACAAGGAATTTTATATACTCCCGGATCACTGAGTGATGCCTTTTCATCTTTAGGGTTGTTTAGAAGTTGTCCTTTTTTCGCAGGTGGTTTAAATATGGTTTGGATGTTGTGTTTGTTGAGAATTCTTCCTATTTGTTCTGTGATATATTGAATGTAAGGTAGGATGGTTGTCGTTTTTCTCTCTTTCCTTAGCAGGTTGTGTTGACTTGTTCTTTGAGTGTATTTTCTTATTGCTTTATGAATTTCTTTGTTTGTGCAATCATTTTGTAATAGGATTTGTTTTAAATTTTGTAATTCCTTTCGTAATTTATTATATACTTTTGTAAACAATCGATTCTAAACCGCGAAACTGATTAGAAAGATGTATTTATACGTACCTATACAATTTATTTTATACCTACGCTACTATCAGAACAAACATAAAAGTGACGCAATTTATATTTCAGGTAATATTAGTAAAAGTATCTCTATAACTCTTCACTGAAAACCCACTGTAGGAAGAGCTTAAAATTTTAAAAAATTACGAATATTCAGTACAAATTTACTTGATCATGTCAAAAACAATATTACATTCTCATGATACTGATAAGGTATTGTTTTTATGTGAAAACTGACTATCGCGGATTTCTTCAAATTTCCACGTTTCGAGACCCCCTGAATCTGAAAAAAACCGGTTTTACGATGGTATCTGCTGTCTGTCGTCGTCGTTGTTGTCGTCGTCTGTATACCGGATAACTTTTCAAAGACAAATCAGATTCAGTTGCCATTTGGGACAAAGATTCAGGGACCAAAAAGAAAAATCAAGTTTGTGAACCAGCTAGTTTGGTTGGAAATTCAAAAAGTTAGAGAATTTTCAAAATTTTGGGACCATTTTTTTCAAGATTTGAAAATTCTATGTAATATTACTTACATTAGAAGCTCAAACAATTTATCCTCATGACTTTTTTCGATAGAAAGAAAATTATCAGAGTTATACTATTTTCAAAATACAAAAAAAAGAAACGAAAATGAATATTTTAAGCCAAACAACGCACGATATATAAAAAAAAGTCAGAAGAAGAAAAACGTAGCTTTGTGAAAACGCTACACGATTATGATAACAACTTTTTGAATTTTCTCTAAAAATCAAAAATTCAAATTTTGATCTCACAAAAAATAATGAAAAATCAAAAATTCCATTTTGCAATAAAACTGTGCAAGATACGGACAAAAATGAATCAACAAAAACTGTGCACACAAAAAATATCTACAAATTTGTTCTAAATCACTTTTTTACAGGACACGTAGTTTTTGTTCTATTCGTGAAATACAACATTAAATATATAAAAAAAAATAAATTTTTGGACAAACGACACAAGCTACACAAAAAAATAATGAGGCAAAAGTTGTTCACCCAAGAAGGAGCTAGAAATTTTTTATTACTCATTTTTTGATAGAATGTGAATTTTTGTTTGATTCGCAAAATACAACATTAAAAATTAAAAAATTAAATTTTGGATAAACGACACAAGCTATGAAAAAAATGAATGAACAAAAGTTGCTCTTCCAAAAAAGAGTGAAAACTCATCCAAATTAGTCATCAATACTTTACTCGTCAAAAATAAGGTTACAAATAAAAAAAAATTACATTTTTTGAAAAACGACACAACGTACGAAAAAAAATTAACGGACAAAAGTTTCTCACCCAGAAAGGATCTAAATATTTGCTATTAATAATTTTTAGATTGGGCGAGTATATTTTCTTTTATCGTAAAAAATAAGATTGTAAATAAAAAAATTAAATTTTTGGAAAAACGACACGAGAGACGAAAAAAATGAAAAGGCAAAAGTTGTTTAATCAAAAAATATCTACAAATTTTTTACTAGTCACTTTTTGATAGTACGCGTAGTTTTTGTTTTATTCGTGAAAAACAACATTAAATATATAAGAAAATTCAATTTTTGGACAAACGACACAAGCTATGAAAAAAAATAATAAGACAAAAGTTGTTTACCCAAAAAGGAGCTACAAATTTGTCATTAACCATTTTTGATAGGATGTGTAGTTTTTGTTTCATGAAAATTTGTAGATATAATTTAGGCGACAAATTTTGTTAGATAAAATGTTATTGTAGCGTGTATCGTTTTTCCAAAAAGTTAATTTTTTATTTTAAATGTATTTTTATAACAAATTTCTAGATCTTTTTTGGTTGAACAACTTTTGTCCCTTCATTTTTTTCATCTCTTGCGTGGTTTTTTCAAAAATTTTATTTTTTTATTTTCAATACTAATTTTTACGAATAAAGCAGGAACTACGTGTCCTATCGAAAAATTATTCATGTCAAATTTGTAGCTCTTTTTTCGGTGAGCAACTTTTTTTTATCAATTGTTTTCACAGCTTGTGTCGTTCTTAAAAAATTTAATTCTTTTTTTTTAATTTTATTTTGTACGATTAAAACAAAAACTACGCGTTCTATCAAAAAGTGATTGCTAAAAAATTTTTAGATCTTCTCTGAATGCACAATTTTCGTCTTCTCATCTTTTTTCGCACCTTGCGTCGTTTTTGCAAAAATTTAATTTTTTTATTGTTAATGTTATTTTTCACGATTAAAACAAAAACTACGCGACCAATCAAAAAGTGATCAATAACAAGTTTGTATATGTTTTTTGATTGCACAATTTTTCTTTATTCATCATTTGTCATATCTTGCATAGTTTGACCACAAAATGGAATTTTTGATTTTTAATTATTTTTTGTGCGGTCAAAATTTGAATTTTCGATTTTTCGAAAAAATTCAAAAAGTTGTTTTGATAATCTCGTAAGGCTTTCAAAAAGAAACATTTTTCTCATCCTGACTTGTTTTGATATCGTGCGTTATTTGGCTTAAAATTTTCTTTTTCGTTTTTTTTTTCTTTAATTTTGTAACTCACTACTCTGTTCTTATTACCTTAATAACAAGTGATTATTTCTGACTCTAAAATTCACAATTGTGTGCAGAAAGGATTACAAAAATTGAGTGAAAAGAATTGATTGAGTTAAGAGAATTGATGAAAAGTTGAGTATTCTGAAATGATCGTAAGGGGACTTCCATAAACCAAGTGGTTTCTTTGGGGGGAAGGGGGGGTTCGACGAAAGGCCACGTTGATCTGCACAGGGGGAGAAAGGGTTCCGAGTCTGAGCCACGTAGTTTTACACTCAGGTGTTTAAAAAAATAATAAAACGCATTGCCAGAAAACAGAAAAATGTTTACTGAAAACAATAATAAGTCCAAAAATATTACAACACAAAATAAATAAATGTTAACCCAAATAGTTGATTTTTAAACCAGAAAGATGAACTTTTTACCAAAAAAAAAAACGAATTTTCAACCAAATACATGAATAGTCAATTCTTTTTACCTTTTCACTCGTCAAGAAATAATTGCTAATCGACTGAAAATTTCAAAACTTTGTATCAGTATAGGTAAAACCTTCATCTACAACATGTACTCTATATTTCTCTATATTATTGGACAGATAGTAGATCTTTCGGATAAGATATCAAGAGTTTTGTGTATCAGCAGTATTTTCAATATTTGACTTAAATTAAGTAAACAGTTTCTTTAACATAATTGTTTTCCATTAACCAAAAATAACTTCAAAATAGAGAAAATCATTTTTAATTAAAGAAAAATTTTCATTGCAACAAAAAAAACATATTTTTGAACAAGAGAAATTTCTTCGGCTGAGACTTAATGAATTTTTATCTTTGATTCCAAGATTAATTTACGAGAGAACTTCCATAAATGACAGATCACGAGTGATTGACTAAATCCGTATTACTCATTGTGCACGGAGAAAATTTGTTCATTAAAATTTACCCAATTAGTTAGGTAAATGGAGGACATTACTGCATTTAGATCAAGTTTACAATTATTTCATGATTTAATACCAAACAGAACTAAAATAATAAAAAAAAGAGTTATGTAAAATCTCAAGTCCAAAAGTGAAAATTCTGATATATAATAATTGATATAAGGGTTGTATTATTTTCATACCAGTATATTATTAAATGACGCAAAGTATTGTCAATTTTTATTAAATGAATGATATAAAGTTTACTTTTGTGTGATATTAACGATTCACTTAAAAGAAAGTGTAGATTGCAGAATTTTTAAAGATATTTTCACTTTTATTAAGAGAGGAATTGAGGGCCCGGATGCAGTAACCGACGGTACGCTCGGCTTTGTATTTCTTGCCTCCCATTCGAGATAAAATGACGCGAAAAATTATCTGAAACTCCAATTTCAAAAAAACATTTCGAAAAAAGTATGAGCATATTAAGCTTAATAAGGAGCACAATTTTCGTGTAGAAAAATTTTTTGTGCGATTTCAACTTTGTGAAAAATAAAATATAAACTGCAAATTTCGACGAGCCGAATTTAATGCGTTTTTTAAAATAAACTCGCCGTAACTTTTTTTCGTTTCAACAAAAAGACTTAAAACTTGAACCCCAAGCGTATCATACTCTGTCGCTGCCTACAGAATTTTATTTGTGCAAAAAAATCTCAATTGTTTAACAATATGTCGATGTTTGTCAATAGCTATTTAATACCATGCTTTTTCACGTTCGGCGGGAAAAAGTATCGAGGGAATTTTGGAGTTCAAACAACTTTCCGCGGAGAAGTTCTTCATAAGGGTCTAAAGAAGTTTCTTGGAAAGTTTCAGATTTTTTAAGCGAAAAATGAGCGAGCCAGCGTAGGTTGATGTGAACGCGCGAAATCTGGACCGTCTTCCGCCTGGGGTGTGAGCGTTTGCGAATGAGCCCATGTCGAGGACGGGCGGGCAAGCAAAAATGAAAACTCATCCATTCTTTTCATGTCATTCTCGAGATAGCCCGCACAATATTATTGATTTTTATGGAAAAATTCCCGTGCAATACACGTTTACAGAATACAACTTTTTTAACTTGAAAAAAATCAAACTTTTCTTTTTTTTTAATTTTTGATGTTAAGGAGCACTTATTTTTGATGTTAATTTTCTTTTTTTTATTGTGCAATCAAAAATATGTTACACAGAAAAAAATAGAAGTGAATTTTTGTTGCCGGTAATTTTCAAGTAGATAAAATTAAATTTTTTCGCATCGAAACAGAACAAGATTTAATAAAATTGACATGGTGAGCATTTCCTATGTGGTGGGTAAATCTTAACACGTGAGGTTAATTTTTTTTACAGGTAAAGCTTACTCTGAAATCGCTGTAAAGATTACATTTTATTTTTTCTGTTTATACATCCAAATACATACAAAAAGTAGGTATTTTGATTTCATGAATTTTTTAAAGTTGAACACTTTATTCATCCATTTTATATACAGCATAATATGTTTCTTTAAAAGGACAATTTCGATATTTTCAATTTCCGCGTGTGGCATAATTTGAAAAGTATATAATTCACTTTCGATTCGATATAATTGAGCAGTTATAAGATCGTCTTTTCGATTTGTATGTTTTTAATGCAGTTTCAGGTTAATTCCCGTGCGGAAAATTTGTGTGGCAGTCTTGAATCATGCTAAAGCCAGTACAGTTTTTCTCGAGCCTGTCTATTCACGCAATACTAGCCTGGCGGTACACTGGCGCTGTCTAGTTTTTCTACGTATTTGATTCAAACCTTTCTGCTGTCTAGTCCCAGTCTTGGCGCTGTCTAGGAGTTCGTTACGATTTTGAATATATGAAGACTGTCCAGATTTTATCTAGTTTCTAGAAAGAATCACGGTTTGGACTTGAACAAAAATTACAGAAGTGAGTTCAGAAAATAATAATTTTTGAATAGAAGATTTAGGAAATTACAATACATAATTGCATGAATGCTCAAGTAATAATTAAATGTACACTTTTGCATATTTAAGATACTAAACAATAATTATTAAAGGTGATTGAAATCTTAATATACGAAATGTATTCTTAACAACGATTTGTCTTAAAGAATGTTCAAACAAAATTTATTTCATTTGAATTGTATAGTAAAGTTATAGTAAATTTATATTAAATTCATAATAATTAAATTATGTACAATGCTTTGTCTTATATTTATAATAATCCAGAAAAACAATATTTATTTTATTTCAATTATTATTGATTGCGTAAATGATAACTAAGCCTAACGAATTAATTGTTTATGTCATAATAGAATTAAGAGAGAAAACATCACAGATTACGAGAACATAATATCTCATTCAGTCTTTCTATTGAAAAATGATACTTGGCTCGGATTTGGACGTTATATCTTGTACGCACATTTTAAAAATAATTAAACATATTAGAACCCTAAGGTAAAAATATAATGTAAATTATTGCAAAAATGATTTCAGACTTCACAGTCGTAAATACTCTCTAACCAGGAGAAATAGGATGATTTTTTAAGAAAATAAGATTTAAAATCGAAATACACTGCCAAATTCTCAACCAAAAAAGAATAATTTTCAAACACAAAACACGGATTTTTAACGAAAAATCAATTTTTCTACCAAATAATTGAATTTTCAACTAGAAAAATTGATTTTTAACCAAACAGTTGCATTTAAAACCAACTCGTTGAACTTTTAAGCAAAAGAGATGCATTTTCAACAAAAAAGTTATGACGAATCTTTTAGAATACAGTTGCATTTTCAACCAAGAAAGATGAATTTCTAACTAAAAATGATGACTTTTGGTCAAAAAAAGAATTTTCAACCGTAAAGGACGAATTTTCCATCCAAAAAGACGGATATTGAAAAAAATTGATGAATTTTCAACAAAATAGTTAAACAGTTTTCAACCAAAAATGGAATAGTTCAACTTTCAGTTTAAAAAATTAATAATAATAATAAATTAATGTCTCAGGCTTAAGATGGTTACAGCCCAATATGTCCAAAGGAATTTTTGGCTGGAGTTGGATTTTTATTTGCTGAATAGTATGTACGGGGCTGTCCCGATATATATTATCGGTCACGGACGCATTATTATGATGCAATCAAGTGATCTGATAAGAGCGTGTGCCTTGATATATTGGACAAAGCCTGGTTTTTACCCCAACATTCACGGACTGGGTTGCAGTCAAGTGCATGATGGGGGGACCTACAGCTTAAGGTGGGATCCGAATCACCAGAACCTCGGTAAAAGTACAAAGAGATATTTCAAGAGGTACCGGCTCAGGGATCGAACCCCGGACCTCTAAGGTGAAGTCCGAGCTTCTAACCAACTGAGCCACCGAATATTATTATTATATATGAGAAGTTGTAGGTTCCGGAAGCTACGATCATGGTTCCTTAAAGCAACCAATCCCGACGCAACTGGAACGTGTAGGTCATCCGCTTCTGCTCCTTCTGTCCTAGAAGGTAAGCAAGAGCGGGAAATTTACGCGAGATAACATCGGGCAACA